>JAVXUP010003293.1:0-75655 GCA_033070095.1 Escallonia herrerae | reverse complement strand
AAATGAGAGGAAATACCTATGAATTTATTATGTATCATGTATCATATTATCATGAATTGGGTCCTGGGAAAAAAAATTTTGCACCCCCTGAAAAAAAAAATTCTGGTTCCGCCCCTGGGTGAAGCCACTAATATATGATGATGATATATGCAATGTATGCACCTTTTTTGATGAGTGCAGTGTTGCTCTGAGAGATGCCAATTTAGTTCGAGAAGCAAAAATGTTTGCTTAACAGGCAATTGCAGTAAACCGTTCCACTAACTAGGAGTGGCCATCCATCGCTTTCAGGAAGCTTATGGGAGGATCACCCAGTGGATGCCATCTGCACTTTTATAGTTGTTACTTCTAGGAGTTATTTGCATCTCTCTTTTGTTATAGCGCTTCTACCCTTGCGTCTTTCGTACTTTAGCAAGGCCATCTTCGGCTCTATGATGTATTATATTTTTCCTTTGATAAAATGTAAATCTGATTCCATATCAAAAATAAATAAATAACAAGTTGGTTTGTCACGTACAATGTAGGTAATTACTACCGGTATTCGTAAACAGCTATCCATCAACAGAATAACAACATAATACTTGCCTTCTCCACGCCCTCCCATGAACAAGCAGTGCGCGCTTAGCGCAGAAACAACACAAATGACAAGGAGATGAAAGAGCTGAGCTATCCATATTACTGATCGCTGCCCGATGCAGCAACTTCTGTTACGGGCTTCATAATCAAAGAGAGACCAAGGCAGTTCTGGCACGGTTGAGACCAAAGAAATAACCAGTTCTGGTACGGGATTCACGATCAAGAGAAGGCCAAGGCAATACAGCAGCAGCAAACTGATCGACTTAGTAAGATGTTTCGAGCAATTTTTTGGAAGTCTCTTGTGGATGCTCATTACAATTCGAAAGCTATTACACATCATTGAGGATCGCTGGTAGCATATGTCCAAATTAGAGCATCACCAATGCATGCCTCCACAAACCAGGACACCAGAAGGAACAATATGACAATCGCAATCACTAATTTGAACGAAACAAGAAACCAGTTTGATGTCAAAAGATCACTAATGGAAGTCCGTCCATACCACCACCAACTAAACAAGAAATCATGCAAGCACCAGCACGCAGATTCATGCGTACAGATGCTTCATGCCAAAAGAAGTAACCCGAGCAAGCAAACAGTTACAGCATGGAAGCATCTTAAGAATACAGCTGACCGAGATAAAGCAGCAGCCTAAATGATGAAGCGCACAGGAAAAGAAGTGAGAGAGTGAGCGTAAAGAAAATCCCAACGAGCCAAGAAACTTCAAAGAGCACCAACTCCAGGAGGCGGAGAGGAATCAAGATTCAAAAGTAAGAGATCTTACTCTTATATAGCTTCCATGAGCATCTCACTCGCTTCACAAGCACAAGAGAACACTTGTATTTTCTAGCATTCTAACTGGGGTCATGGCCCAAGCAAATTACATAATGATTACTCCAAGATGACTCACCCCATGGCCAATTACCATATCTCATAATTCCAATTAAACAAAATAGTAAGTAGAACAGAGAGTAAAAGATATCAGACCATACCTACCATCTCAAAAGTACAAAGCAACACACGAATATCAGCAGGATTGCTCGAGGTTGTTAATGATCACCTAGTAATATTCCTCAAAGGAAAATCTACCAACGTTTTCTATCGGCAATTTCAACCTCGTATTCGTCATCTTGTCTCACAGAAAAAAAAAAAAAAGTGGGGGGGGGCAAATTGCTCCAGTCTAAATCAGCTCTGAGTTCGTCTTGCCTTAATATCCTATCTGAGCCTTCTCACCAATAGCTTTCCCTCTTCCCTAAAAGAAAAGTTAATTGACTGCCAATGGACATCGTGGTTGACCCTATTGCCAAACAAGTTCAACTTAAGTTTTATCAATGGATAATATGCCTGCAGCATATGTGATTAACTTACTGTCTACGTATAACTTAAGAAAAGTCATGAACCTCACAAGAAGATGCAGAGAGAATTAGTACTAGTCATTTGCTCCATTGATAGCAAATTTGCTCTCATTAAAGTGACTTGTCATATCCATCAGACCTATGTGCCAATATTTTGGCCAAACTTGCAAAAAAGATGCAGTAAGGTTACCGTAGAACCAACCTTAAAATGGTTTGTGTAGTTTAAGGAAGCAATGACAAAGGAAAACATATTTAGCAGCAACTATGAGCATTTATAAGGGATGCGTATAATCCTAGCTTAGTACATTTTTTCCATTTTCAAAAGCACGCCCAAGCATGCCACTCTCTCATTTCATGCATATGCTAATACACCTAATAACACCAGATATTGATTCGGCCAAATCCAAATTTGTTGGCAACAACAAACAACAAATGGTGGGAAGACCAAAAGTCAACCAAAATGGGCCGGTACACAGGTTCATAGGCAACAGCACAACTAAAAGAAAGACAAACATCTTCCACCATAGTCCCTTCAATCACGCATGTAATAGAGCCAAGTTATCCTTGATATTACCTAAACCAAGCTCCCTACCAAAAAACCAATTCAGAAACACAAAGCATACTCTCATATTAACTTCCCAAGATCAAGCAAGCAAATAGTGCCAAACACCGTGCACCACCAAATCACATCTCTGAGAAAATTGCTTTGAGCAAAGTGTTTCTGCCACTAGAATCCATCAACAAAGTAAATAAACTCACTCTTCATCATCGCCGATTTACTTAAACCACAAAACTAGCAGTCCCTTGTGGGACATTTAATAAAACTGCTTTGAGGATAATAATCATCGATAGGACAGAGCATAGTGTTTCAACCATTAGAACCCATTAATAGCATAAATTAAGTTAATCGCCATAAATGCCGACTTACTCGAACCACAACCCTAGCAGTCCCTAGCAAACCATAAATAAAATTGCTTTTGTGGAGAATAATGATTAATAGGACACAGCAGAGTGTTTCAGCCACTAGAATCAATAAATCAAACATATAAACTCACTCTCCATCATTGCCGACTAACTCAAACCACAAACCTGGCAGTCCCTTCAGCGGACCAGAGAATGTCACATGGTTAGACAAACCAAAGTTGTACATCAGGATAGAACACAAAAGTACATAAATCATTAAAGTTCTTACAAAGGCACAAACATAAGGGCCCCAAGTGCAAGCTTGGAAACGTAGACCCCAAGACTTTGCATAGCCAGAGGTCACACCATGTCAAGTAATCATCCTCTCTAAAAGCTTAAGCTGTTAAAGCATGTGCGCAACAAAGCCATGATTCAACAAATAACAAGACGTATTCAGTCTAGCATAGCCTTAACCTAAACACATGCAGCCTTAACTTTAACATAGAGCCTAGAGTGTACTATACCTATTCGGAATGAGGAACAAGTAATACAAAATGTTTATTTGTTGAAAAATCAGCTTGACATTGTCACGGACACTACTAAGGCATGCTTTTCTCTGGAAAAGACTTACAAAATTGGAGTTTGGTTGTGTCGTAATAATAAAATTGGGTAACCATATGTAACTTGACATCGTTACAGACAGTGCTAAGGCATGCTTTTCTGGAAATAGCTTAGGGAACCATGTTACACGGACTTCAAAACGCGCGAAGTACCTGTGTCGGACTCTCAACACTTGCATGTGGGTATGGGATATGCGTCGGACAGTTCTCATAGTATATGCCGTTAAGAAGACTATCTATAGTGTTTCTTTTCTTTTGTTATCGTTTCGAGATGATTTAAGTTTTGAATTAAAACAATGTGCGTCAAATAAGATACCATTTTAACTAAAGAATAACTAAAAATCAATTTCAATAGATAAAATTTCATCAAGTTAATCCAGTTCCAATTGTACCACAGCCAAGACTACATTGGAGCTCATAAGATAAAATTTCGTAGTGTATCCAAGAGGCATGATGTTCAATACACAATGTAGAAAAAGCAAGTTCTGAAAAGGAAAAAGAAAGATTATTAGATGTTTATATTAATGTCAGAAAAAAAAATATATTACCTGGTAACATAATCTCAAAACGTTGTGAGGATAATAGTCAGCTGCACGAAATATCTCATGTACTGCAGTGAATTTCACAGTCTAAGTGGATGATTCCTTGTACCCTTGCAAATTCAAGACCAAATACAAGAAAGCCCAACAATTATGGTACACTTGTGTTAGGCTTTGCTGCCAAATTATCTCCATCCGCTGTAGAAACCAAGCACAACAAGGAAACACACTATTCCTAGAACACGATGAGAAATGAATGTGGACAACCAACGCACGAACGAGAGAATCTGAACTAAGGATATATAATTGTGTGGTTCACAGGATTTGGACCACGGAAAGGAACTATCAATAATTATTAAGCATTCAAGAAAAACTAACGGTAGAACTAAAACAATGTTATTTTCTTCTCCACAAACACTCAAATGATTACTTTGTCTAGATTTACAAGTACAATATACAATGCCGAGAGATAAAGCAATTTTCAGAAAAAGTTCTTAACTGCCTACGCTTTGAACAACCAAACTGAATACAAATCAAAACTCCTCCTTGTAGAAAATGAACTGTTAAAAAAGGATACCCAAAAATCATCACAATAAATTCCAAATTACCAATCCGCAAACTATAATTAATCATCCCAACAGAAACCCAAAAGCTCACTATCACTGAGGGAAGCCGCAAAGAGCAAAACTCAAAAACCAGCATTCTATTTCCTCTTTGGATTCTCATTCTCTATCAGAATCACTTGAGCTAGAGCTGGAGCTGGAACTGGAGCTTGATTTATGAGATTTTTTCGTCTTCCCTTTGACCTCAGATGTGCTCAAACTTATTTCCGATGTTTCAACTTCATTGTCTGGCTTTTTGGCAACTGTATTAGAATCTAGTGCATCAAACTCATTGGTGCTTGATTTAAGATCCTCGGGCAAACCCATTTCTTTTGCTTCAGCGTCTGCTGCTCCCTGCTCAGACTTCAACAGCTTCTCTAGTTTGCCGTCTGAAACTTGATCTGAAATGACACTAGTATCTTCTGGATATCTCGTTTCCTCACCATGCACTTCCAAAGGAAATTCTGCTGGATTTGGAGATTCTACCACATCCAGACCCTCACCAGTAGCTCCGACAAGTCTTGCCTCAGTAACTGGTAAAAAATTGTTCTCAGTGTCAAAACCCACAGCCACAAATTCTTCTGATATTGATTCATCATGGATTGACTCAACAACAATAGGTTTCTCCATTTCGTTTTCATTAATGTACTTAAAGACTAAACTGATATCCTCAACCGACCGTGCTTCAAGAACTGGCATACCAAAATCAATTTCGTCTGACATGGGTTCACATGATTCAGAACTGGACTCGGCATCTCTATTTACCTGCTTTCCAACAACAGGCATCCCAGGCTGGTTTACTTCTGCATATCGATTATGCTGTAGACTAGAATCTGCAGGCTCAACTTCAGTACTCTGTGATGGTTGCTCGACGCTGAGAGCAACTGGATTCTTCACATCTCCATGAACAAGTCCCGTAATCGATGGATCTACATGCTCAAAAGAGCTTGTTCCAGACAACTGAAGTTCAGAGCCACCTTCAATCTCCCGTTCTTTACAAATCATTTCATCAACCTTTGACATCCTTTTGTTCTCCATCTCCATTGTAACATCAGTTTCACAAACTTCAGTTGTCTCTCCACCAGTCACCTGGTGTTTGTCAATCTCATTTAAATTTGATCCCAAGTCATTGATTCCATAGTCATTAACTGCGTCCAGTTCCAATAGCAATCCTTCATCAATTTCCTTGATCTCGTCTACTTCCTCAACATTATTTTGCATATCAACGTGATAATCAGTGCTTTCTTTGACAATTAACTGCGCCTCAATAGTAAATGGTTCCTGCCATATATCAAAGGAATTGACAGTTAGTCTTATTTAAGTACATTCGCGAATCAAAACTATACATGCTTAATAATGGACCATGTCAATGTGTCAGTTAAACCAATAAAAAAAGCAACAGCAATACAAAATGCAAAAAGCAGTTATAATGCGCCAAAAATACCACAATAGAGTTGCCAAAAGTTGCAATCGCCTACATTATATGGGCGCAGAAATACAAGAGCATCATCTATCTTCATCAGCATTGCTATACTCGAGCAATTTCAATTGGCTTTTACAGGCTGGATGTTAGCTGGAAAGTGGATACTTGATGTCATAAGAAAATTACGAAGTGTTTATGTTATAAAATTATCCTTCAGGACAACCTGCGTCCAAGTTGGGAGAAGACACGGATATCACATAAGAACATGACACTATTCTGTCTCCATCCACAACAGAAATTAAGACAGGAAAATGTTTCTACGATGAAAATAAGCTCCCATAACTCATTTTATTTGGCAAAGATGGTGAATCTAGAAAAGCACATTAAACAGAAAATTGCTTTTGCAATTTCCAATAATTACATAACGACATTGTTTGATATTAGTACCAGATCAACTCTTAATAGTAATTCCTAGCCATTTATCTGCAACGACATCTGTTCTGTCACAAGATCATCACTTAAGTTGCATGGTTTCTGCAGTAATTAACTGAGTGTCGAGTAACTTTTGAACCATGAGAGGCACTCAGGTAGTATGTCCAGTCTCGGGAGTATGACAATGTACAAGCACTCTTACCTTTGTAATAGCAATTTTTCCATGTAACATGCAAGATACTTGTAAGTTGCAATAGCAAAAAAAAAAACGAACAAAAAAACTAGTCAAAACACTAGAAAACTGAATCAGAAATTCACTAATTACCTGCATTTCTACACGATTCTCTGAACAGGATTCGTCCATATCTTTATCTGGCAAAGACAAGTCGTTCTCTGGTTGTGAGATATAATTATCTTCAGAAGTACATTGATAATCTGTAGCAATCAGCTTCTGATCTTCTTCTTGGCAGATGCCGACCCGGGAATTTCTGTCAAATGATGATGACTGGAGTTGATCCTGTTCAGACTCAAGAACTATCTCCTTATCCATTATATGCTCCTCCACTGATCCAGTTTCAAGAGAAGATGGATGCAGGTGAGCAAGTGAATTTTGCTGGACTGTCGATGAATTCCCCTCCTTATCTGGATGGACTTCATCCTGTTCAAATGCAAGAGCTATTTCCTTTTGTGATTCAATCACAAAAGAAGATGAATCAGGGTGGCTAAGTGAAATTTGCACTAACATCGGTGGATTGTGTTCCCCATCTGGTATAGCCAATTTTTGATCTTCGTTGGACTTAGTCTCGACAATAGAAGCTGAAGATTCCACCTCATTGATACCTCGGTCACCCGCAACACGTATATCAGCATCAAAGCTTGATGATGCAAGCTGACTATGCATGTGCTGAAAGCTTTCATCTTGATGCAGCAGTTCTTCCTCTAGATCACGGGAAGATGGTCTTGAGTCAACATGGTCAGGCATTAGAGAAGCATTTGCACTGTAAGAATCCTGGTCAAATTCTAGGACGCCACACGTCTTAACTTCTTGCTCGCTTACCTCTGTAATTACCGATGCTCCTAATTCATTCTCATGTGCTGATTGTAGCTCCGATGAGTCTACCAACATCTCAACACTGCCAGAAGTACCCTTCTCTATGCTCTGATTATTTGCTTCAGCTTCCTTCTCAGCAAAGGATGTTGTTTGTAGATCATAAGAAATGGAGGAGGAAGTAAGATTTTTCTTAACTGCTGGGGGGCTTGAATCATAAACAGGTTCCTTCTGTGGGTTTTCATCAATTAACCCACTTGCGGTCTTAGAATCTGACCTTTCTGTCGAAGGTTGCATTGAAAGGCTAGACTCCTCTATAATAAGATCGCTTCTTTTGGGCTCCAAAGTTGGCAACCCTGCACGTTCTTTTTCATTGAATAACTTTTCAGTCACTTCTGGAGACGATGAAGAGCTTGATCTACTACTGTATCTCTGCTCCATAGCTTCTGCATTAAGGTGAATTTCATTTGCATTCGGATCCACAGGATTAGCTACACTTCCAGTTTCTGACAGGCTTGATTCCATCTCTTGATGAGCTTCCCCATCTCCCAATGTGAGTTCGACCTCATAGAGTTCAACATCTCTACACTCAACTTGACCAAACTCCACAGAACCAGCATCATCGGATGATTGGCTTCCGTGTCCAATAAGCTCAGGAACATGCTCCGAGTTGAAAAACACCTCAGTTTCTTGAGAAAAATCTTCTTCAACGAGCTTCTTATCTTCCAGATCCCCTGCTGAACCCATCGACTCCGTTTCAGGTACAGAACTCACCTTAGAGTCACTGAGTTCACTTGATTGTCGCTGAAAAGAAGGATATCTTATTCCCTCTGAAGCCAGCATTTCTGGCACAAAATAAGGTCTTAACTTGATATCGTGCTTCTCATGCCTGGAAGCCCCAAATATTGAGGGTCCTACATTAAAACTTTCATGCCTTCGAAAGAAAGGCTCCTTTGGTTGAAATGTCACAAAGTCTTGCTTGAAGTTGTCTTCCATCAGATCAGGTTTTTCTTCGCCTGAGTCATAAGGAAGATCGAAAGGGTTTCGTCTCGGTAACAGAATAGATGGAGCAGACCCGGGAATAGGTGGTAACCCCATGTAGTCATTAGGATCGTACGGCAGCTCAAAAGGGTTGTTTCTTGATGTTGAAATGGGTGCAACGTTGAAGGGAAGATCGGCACTTTCTAAGTCTATCAAGTTTTTCTCAGCCATCAGCCTCATGTTCTTCCTTGATCTTCTCCTTGCAATAAGATTTTCCAGACGTTGATTCCTTTCCAGCTCCGAAGTCCCCAAATCCATGAGATTCTTTTGATCATCCTCTGTCCACGTTATCGCAGATTTAATCTCATCCTCCTTGTCTCCAGGTATTTCTTCTTCCTCTTCATCCTCTCCAACTTCTAACTCTTCGTGGTTTTCAGTATCCACATCCGACTCGTTACTGCGGTCACTGGACTTCGGAGAATGTTCTGAACCAGCATCAGAGCCATCATGGGACACATGAGCAGGTTGAGGAACGTCTTCGTCCAAAAGAGGATGAAGCTCATCAAGCATTGGAATGATATCAGTCATTGAAGCATCTGGAGACGAACTCTCAGCTCTGTCGGATCCAGAATCAGGCATCTCATCATCCTCATACTCCCCATCTCCCACACGTTTCCAAGGCGAAACTGGCAGAGAATCAAAGTGATCCACTATCTGAGACTCAAAAGGATCCTCTTGCGACCTATCATCGTCCAATTCAAGATTTAATTGGTCCCCCATTCGAACCTTAGAGTACTGCCTTTCAAAAACTTCGTCCTCGTCTAGTTTCTCTTCAACCAATTCGTTCTTCTCTTCGAATCCCCTATCACGTAATTCTGTATCAATTTCCCCAATTACCTGATTTTCAATGTGGAAATCACGGGACTTTTCGCCCATCCGCTCCACATCACTTGACCTCTCATCTTTGTCGACTTCACTGACATTATTTACACTCAGAGTTTCTTCCTCGATGAACTTCTCTACTGCATCACTTCTTTCCTCGGCATACCTCTCTACGGAGTAACTACCATGTCCCTCAGCAACAATACCGTCTCTAGAAACCCCAGTTTTCAAAGACACAATCTCATGGGTTGTTTTCTCTACTTTCTCTAATTCGGGTATGTTTGGCTGCCCGAAACTCAACAGAGTTCCAAGCAAAACAGCAGTGGAGAAAAGAACAGGGGAAGCGGATACCAATACGGAAAAAAGAAAAGGAAATGATCTGTACAGCAAAATCAGGAAAAACATCATACCCACGAGAAATGGATGTCTGTAGACTGATCTGTAACACATTGTGATCGTAAATGTAACAACTTTCCTGGTTTTCACTCCGATCTCCATCAATCCAACATCCATTCTGTTCTTAGTCTGTCACATAGAAATTAAACATTATAAAACCTAATCAATTTAGACCAGTTCCCATAGGGGAAAAGAATATAGATTAATGATGCACGATATACAGCAAGTACCCACCTCAAAAGATCAATTCAAAGACAAAAACAGAACCTGAAAGACAAATTGAAAAGGACGAAAAGATTGTCACTGGTCACAGCTGAGATGAAATTTTGGGAGACGAAAAAGGGAAGAGAAATCGCTTTACCAGTTTGGAGCAAAAAGCGAAGGAATACTCTGGTTTGCACTTTCTCCTTTTCACCTCAGCACCAGCTATGGAACTGGAGGTCATGTTTGTCATTCCATTTTTTTTGTTGGGAATTTTGAATTGAATCGGAGAGAAAGCAACGTGGGTGGGGACTCGGGCGGTACCGAAAGGAAGAAAATGAGAAAAAGAAATGAAAAGAAGTTGTTTTCCTTTTCTTTTTTTTTTCTTCCTTTCCTCTCCCTCTTTCTTGATGCACAAATTTTGCTTCCCCCAGAGTAGAAAGTGCTTACAATTTCATGTAATGTAATGATGGTGGAGAGCTTGATATTTTTAATAAATGATTAGTAACTAGTAAGTGCCTTTAAAATGCGGTTAAGAATTATTGATAACATTGCCGATAGATACCACTAACCGTGTTTAGCAACTTTTAATGATCATAATGAGCTGTAGCTAAAAAAGATTACTTCTCTTTTATGCAAGGAAATAGTTTCCATAATGATAGCTTAGGGTCATCTTATGCTATTTTCATGTCCCAGCCGTCTAAATAGCCATCAATGAATGCGTAAGATCGAGGATTAGTAATTTGGAACGATATCACAACTTATTTTTACTTCAAAAAAAAAAAAAGTAGTTGGCTCTTTATTTAATCCGACCACCGTCTCCATTGTTTAGTACTTGTTTGAAGTTTTGCTCTATTGACAATAATTTTTTGTGATAGTCGTCAATATATACTTTATTGATCCACGATTTCATGTACCTGAATGAAAATGTTGTTTTAAGGAACTGGTCAAGATTTAAATTATTGTAAGATACGTGATTGTTGCAAATGACAATTGTATCAAGCCTCGTATAACTGTTTAAAAAATTAGAAAATACAGAATTGTCAAAAAAAGACAGACATACTTTACCATCTAGATGAAATGGTTAGAACTAAAAGTAATATTGCAAGATCCCTAAAAACTTCTTGAATTTGCAATTACAGCAGCCATTTCCCATGTTAGATCTATCGAACATAGTGTGCTTGCAGTAAGATGTCACCTCATTGATGGTTCCGTCAACTACAAGTTTTATCTAAGTTTTATCAAGCCTCAAAAGTCTTTTTTTTTTCTTTTTTTTTATTGAAATTATAAATCTATACCAAGATAAGAGTCAAAAGTATACAACAGTATAGTTACCTCTGCATAGTAAACACAAGCAAAATGATGAATTGGACGACAAGTCCATCCGGTACGAGACATGGGCAAAATTTTTTTACATATATTTACAACTGCTGGAGCCAAGTACCATAGAGAAAGCGCACTCATGCGCAAGGTGGATCAAGTGAATGTAACAAGATCCTATAAAAGCTCTATCCATTCCTGTTGAATACCATCGTTTGGTCGGGACACAAAAGAAACCAGTGTAGACAGTGGCGGAATCAGGATTTCATTTCAGGGGGGTTAAAAATATATCGAAGTCAATAAATATTTTTATAAGTAAATAGGAAAACTTTTCAATAATACACAAAACATACTAAAAAGTATCTAAAAGGTTTTATTAAGTTTCATGATAACCACTAAAGAATCTTTACAACACAAAAGAGAATACAAAATACACATTTCAGTGTTTACAAACGAAAGTACTAAATAACTACTCGATGAGGAGCCGAAGATTGGTAGCGCTTGATAATAGTCTCATTTGCAATAGTTTTGAAGACATTTTTCTCGATGTAACAAACCAAGCTATCATTCATCCATTCGTCTCCCATGCGATTCCAAAGTCGAGTCTTTATTATTTTTATTGCAGAGAAAGCTCTTTTTACAGTAGCAGTTGCAACAGGTAAAAGTAAGACAAATTTCAAAAGCAAGAACACCAAAGGATATATCACATCATTTTTCAACTCAACTAACTTTATAGCAAGTTCATCAATTCCCTTGACTTCATAAAGTTCTTCACAGGAGCGCACATTCATAATATAAGTCTCGAGCTGACTTTGAAGTACCTTAAGCTCTATCGGCGAAAAGTCATATGGATAAAACTGTGCAAGACGTATCAACTTCTGCTTATTAAAAGCAGAAAAATCATCACTTGGATCGAAACATGCCATACAAATAAGCAACTCTGTGGTTACCTCACTGAAATGATTATTCAACTCACTGATTTGCAAATCAACAACCGTTAAAAAAATATCAACACGATAGTGGTAAAAATTTGTACCTTCTTCAGCATTACGTCTTTGCCTCCCCGGGGCTACAAACCTCGCACCCATGTCCAATACATCAATATCGTGTTTTACACAAAATTGTGAGACCTCTTCCAGCAAGTCTTCCAACCCATGATCTCTAAACTCCTGCAATCGTTGCTTTGCTATTCTTACCAACTTCATTGCATTCACAATGTTTTGATCTTTCTTTTGTAATGCTTGTGAAAGTTCATTTGTCATCCCCAAAATATTTGTCATAAAATGCATGTTGAAGACAAAATCATAAGTTGGCATCGAGTTCAAAAGATCAAATGCTTTAGCTCTATGTTCATAATCTGTAGCATCCTCAACAACTTTATTAAGCACACATATCACTGAAGCAAACATATGACTCAAATTCAATAATGCACCATAATGTGATCCCCAACGGGTCTCTCCTGCTCTTTTGATGCTACTTTCTTGATTTAAACCACGACCACTGACAATATCACCACTCTTAAGGTCATGAGCAAGTCTAATGGCTTCACTTTCTCGAATAGCATCTCTTTGCTTGCTTGAAACTCCCACGGTGTTTACTACATTAGCAACCAAATGAAAGAGCAATGAAATTTGAGAATGTCTTTTTGCAACGGCTACAAGAGTTAGTTGAAGTTGATGAGCAAAGCAATGAATATAATAAGCACTTTCATTCTCTCTCTGAATTAATGTTTTAAGACCATTGAATTCACCTTTCATATTACTTGCTCCATCATAGCCTTGTCCACGAATTCTTGAAATGCTCAATTCATGCATTGCAAATAAACTGTCAATCGTGTCTTTCAATGATAAGGCAGCGGTACTAGCAACATGGACAATACCAAGAAAACGTTCAATCACACGTCCTCTTTTGTCCACATATCTCAAGACAACTCCCATTTGTTCTTTGACTGAAATATCACGACACTCGCCAATTAAAATGGAAAATAATTCAGTTTTCATGTCCCCAACAATTGCATCTCTTATTTCTCCGGCAATGGCACTAACAATTTCTTTCTGAACTTTTGGTGATGTCAATTTGAGATTCTGAGGAGCATTCGACAACACGACTTTTTTCACATTTTCATTGTGATCAGCAAGAAACTCTAATAGTTCTAGAAAATTTCCTTGATTTTCAGATTTATCAGATTCATCGTGCCCACAGAAAGACAAGCCTTGACGTAAGAGAAACTGAATAACATCAATTGATGCAGTCAAGCGAGTACGGTATTGAACCCTACTTTCATCTGTTTGCTTGGACAAAACTACTTCAATACTCCGTTGAGGGTTATCAAAGGCTTGACACTTAGTTAAGCAAGGTTGTGTACACTACCAACTTCTCCAACATGTTTTTGAAATTTCTCCTTCTTTCTCCAATCGTTAAAACCATGCCTAACAAAAGTACCACCACCCCCTTGCTCCCCATGAGCACTTCCGAACAAGTAGCAACACAAACAATATGCTTCATCTTTTGCTATACTCCAACCAACTCGAATAAATGTCAACCAAGAAGAAACAAATCGAAGAGACTGAGTTCCAAATTGTGTAAATGGAAAATTGTGGTGACAAGGTTGGCAAGGACCTTTTGACCAATACACTCGTCGAACGTTATCTCGAACATTAGGACCATAATCCAAAATATTCAGACGCAACCACAAGCTCGTCAGAGTTGAACTCATCGCTAACTCTGCTTGAATGTCCGAATGAATATCACGATACACAATGGGAGCCTTGTCCCTTACTGTTGGAATCGGAGACTATTGAATAATATTTTGATTTCTACCCTCATTCTTATTAGACTGCAATAATTTTTCCACCTTTGCTTTATTTGAGAAGAACCTTTTCCATTCTGAAAAAAAAAATTATTTTAAGTATCAATCCATCAATTATCAATCAAATAACCTAGTTAATTACAAATATTTTATTCTTTTACTTTTCCAGTCACGTTTTATTATCGCGTTAACCTAATTAACCTTATTTCAACCCACCATTCAACTAAATCACATATCCGACATCTCAATCCAATTGGTTCCCATCTTCCATCAACCATCTCAATTCTCAAATGCTCAATGCACAATTAACAACATATAATCAGCAATTAATAATCTCATTTTTTAAATACACAATTAACATAACCTAAAATTATCAATCAAATAATAAATGCTCAAATGAGATAAAAATGCAATTGGGTCTCATCCTCCATCAACAATCTCAAATCTCAAGTGCTCAATGCAAGATTAACATCCATAAAGCATCAATTAATAATCTAAATTATCAAATACACAACTAACAACCTAAAATTATTAATCAAATAACCAATTCTTAATAGCAAAAGAAATTGTTCAAAATGCACACTGACCTCAGTCCTCAAAAATCAGAATGGCGTCGTTGTCGCAATGTCGCTTGCGGTGGGTTCTTCACAGTGACCACCAGTGACTGAAACTCAAAGTCAGATCTGTAATTTCACTATTTTAGGCGTGAGGCACCGTGACCGTCGACTGGTGAGGTTTGTCACTTCTGCGGTTCATCCACCGGCTTGTAGACGGTAGATCTAAGCTAGATCTGCCATATCTGATCTGGCCGAAGTCGCAGGAGTTGGGGTAGGGACTGGCCAGAGTTAGGGTGGGTGGGTGGGGACTGCCAGACTGGGGTGGGCCTTCATCGGCTTCAAGCTTCGGAATCGGGGCTTCAAGACTTCGACAGGCGTGGGACTTTGACTTGACGATGACCGGCGTAGGCGTTATCGATGAGGCGATGAGCCAATGACCGGTGGCCGTGGATGGTGCCGCGGTGACTGAGAGAGTGAGAGACGCACTTCTGTGAGGCCTTGCCGGTGAGCGGTGAGCCTGTGACTCCGGTGAGAGTTGACTGATCTGAGTGAGAGCCGAGAGAGGAGGAGAGAGAGAGAGAGAAAGGGAAAGTCGCGAATAAAAAAACACTATATATTTATTTTTTTCAAAATCTGAGGGGGTGCATTAGCCCCCCCCCCCCCCCCCCCTCGTACATATGTAGTTCCGCCACTAAGTGTAGATACTAGATCCAAAATACTTTATCTTCCTCAGACGATATGTCTAGAGTGAAACCTTCTACAGCTAGTGAGCAAAGTAGACATAAAACCAGAACTATATACAGTACTTGGAATCCTACCTATCATCTGAAGGTTGGTCAAATGCAAAAAAGAGGTAAGTGTTATAGAATGCTTGCACTAGTTGTTGGCAAATTAATGCTACTATGACAATTGCATTTACTTTCTCATACATGTATACACCATGTTGTAACAACAAAAATAGAAACATATAAGTAAGATGTGAATTACTTCAGAGTCACGGGAATGAAGTGACCTACTGTACGAGTGTTTTTCCCTTTAGACAACCGGAAAAAAACTCTGTAATTTTTTACTATCTTTGTTCAGATGGCACTCAAATGTAACATGAGTAGTTAGTTGAATGGTACATGACCCTTTCTTATCATTCTATCAAGATTAATGCATTGAAAAGAATGTAACATGACACATTAGAGGAAAGGGAAAGATATTAATATACCATGGCAATAAGGAAAGCAGCTAATTGGCTCGGCCATTACTAGGTCCGATAACTTCCCACATAGCACGAGCGTTGTCCTGTGCTGCAGGGTCACAACTCTCGTGTGGCTGGTAGCCTTAGTCAAATTTTGGAGTCTTTTGAGGATGCTTCAAAGAATTCTGATGCCAATCTTCCTAAAGGTCGGTTAGGGGCTAGAATCGTGTTACATCAATGCAATCCTTTTATTTTGTGATTCTTAATCACCTTTAGGGCTTCATTCATGGGTAATAATATAAAATAGGTTTGTCGATCTTGAAACTTGGCTTGTAATGGCCCGGAGCAATGGTGGTGGGAAGTCATGAACGTGGGTTGTGTCTCGTAACCAATTGAAAACCCTCATTTTAAGGTAAAAGGTCATTCTATTCGTAATCAAAGATCATACAAATCAATTACACCACCATGTACAAGAAATGAAACAAACTACATAGTATCCCTTTTATATACAACAAGACAGCTGCTTATTGTAGCATTCTATCAGGGAATCACCAAGCTTCACAAAATTGCATATTTACGGGCCTATTAGGGACATGCTTCAAGCTGAGAACACAGATTTTATCTACTTCCTAATAACATCCAACACACCTTCTTCATATCTAGTCTCTTGCTTATAAGTTCTATTATTTCATTCCATCCATAGTGATAAACAGTAATAGCTAGGCTAAGCTTTGACAATCTAGCTCAAAAACTCTTGCTTGCAAAGTTAAGTAATCCAAGAGGGACCCCAAGAATGGAAATGATGTGTCCATGTAACCTATCAAAGATGTATGTCCAAAGCTTTTTAACATAAGGACAAGCATGACCGAATGCTTCAAAGTTTCTTATTGATGGAGGATCGAGGGCAAATATCCTCCAGAATTATGTTTCAAGCTTTTAGCTCGTCCTTTGTTCTCAAAACACTTTTTACAGATCATCCACATAATGAAAGCACATTTAGGGATATGTAGGGAACCATTCTACAAACCACTGTGTTATGTACTCTTATGGCATTCCAATCAGACATGTGGTAAGATTTACCAATAAGGTGATAGGACCAAATAACTTGATCAGAAACTTTAGTATAAGGCTTTGGCAATCTGAACATGAAATTACGCCATTGCCTAAAGGTACAAGAACAAGAAGCAGGCAAGACCAAGTGTTATTGAGAATTGATGCCAAGGAAGTGGATTCGTAGAGTATATGGAGGTGCCATAAAGGATACAGTCCGAGTCAGCTACCAGATGTACAATAGTGGGACAAAGTAAGGGTAGAGAAAGGGCAGAGATAAAGGCTTCCCAGACAGGTCCTGAAAAGTGGTAGTACTGTGAGGACGAGTTGCTGAGGCGAATAGGGTCGACAATTAACAATCCAAGCTAAGGTCCAAGTCAAAGTCTAATGTCATGATCCAATGTTACGATCCAATGTTATGTCCAGTTATGTTTCTCTTTATAGGATTCTGTAGCTCTTAATTCTAGAGTGAGAAATTAATTTTTAGCAAGTGAAGTTCTTCCCCCCAAAATGAAGTCCATAGCCACTACTTATAGGCAAAAGTATGCCTGTGACATCAGTTAACACGTGGCATCCTCTAGGAGTGACATGTCACCAAGGGATCCACAAATACCGATGCTCTTCGAACTATCGGTTCCTATATTCGCCCTTCTTGCCCTGGACAACTTCACTTTGCCTATCTAAAAATACTGATCACACAGCATCAACATGGTCACAGAATTCCCTTGCCCTAGCCACCGGTCCAAAGCCTTTACTGAGTCTCATAGGGAGCATCGAGATGTGGAGAACCTAACAATGATGGAGGAGGGTCCCTAAGTTTGACTGTCAGGCAGACTAGGGGCGATGCCCTTGAAAGACCTACTCCCATCTCGGAGTGACCTAGGGGGTCATCATCTTGGGAACGTCAACGATCACCAGCCTAAAAAAACTTTAACTTAAGCTAGCACAACCTAAACTTAAGTTCTTTACAGAACAAAGTTAACCGTGTTAACCCACGCAGGGGTCTCATTACTCAAAATAGTGGTTTGCACTTCAGAATCTTACTCAGGCTCTAACTCATTCCAAGAAATCTATGGCTGACCATTACCTATAAAAGGGAATCAAGCAAAGGGTGATATTTTTAGAGCTGAGTAAGATTGCTCAAGGAACAACCGAAGGAATTACAGAATGATTCAAAAGTCAATTCGATGATAATTTCCAAAACATTTGAAACAATTTGATAATAATATGATGAAGAGTTTTACCTCAATCCTCCTCAATCAGATACCAAAGCAATCATTTGAAGATCATTTTCAAAATCCATCATTTTAAGATACAATGATGACTTTCCAAAGGATTTCAAAACGAGTACAGTTAGTTCAAAGGCAATATGAGGAAAGGTTTTAAACAAGCACAAACAATTTGAGATAAACCATTTCAATCATTTTCAAAACAATCATTTTTAAGTGTGATGGTGGCTTAGCAACCTAAATAACTAATAAACCAATTCAATATCCATTTTGCACATCACATGTGGCATTTCAGCATCTTGCTTCCAGTATCCTTAACCGGATGCACCAAAGCTCAGCTACATTAGAATCATAACATATCCTGCACATAGACAAATCACTGGAACATTATCATTGATCAAAATTACTTAAGCCACGTCACATAAAACGTATTTCAAAACCAAGATCATTTTAAGCCAAGAATTTGAGCAATATATGTTGAAGACAAGAATTTGAGCAATATATCATTTTAAGCCGTATTGATCATGAACGATGTTTCCCAAAGAGTTGGGGAAGAGTCCCAACTCAAACCCCTTCAATCAAATATCAAATTGTCACTTTTAGGTACATAGCAAACTGAATCAGATGCAACAAATTCAAATGATATTGAATTGAGCACAGGCAATGCAGAATAACAGGAGCCACAGATAATATTGGCATGAGTACAAGATAACATATGAGCAATGCCACACAGCCAGTTGCACAATAACTGATGAGTAAAGCCACATAGATAATATTGACAAGAGCACAGGATAACAGATGAGCAAAGCCACACAAGCAATACACAATATCGATGAGCAAAGCCACACGGGCAATGCACAATACAGAGTACATATGCATAATGTACAATAACTGGTCCATTTAGGTACTAGCCTGTGTTCCACGTATGAACATACTATCCTTATAACGCCTCTAACAAAACAGATGTGCAAAGCCACACGGTAGTGCACAATAACAAATCCTCATGTCTATTTTCACAAGAATAACATATGCATTTCAATATTCAAATCAATGCTCGAATACACAGTTACATATGAGCATCAACCAGAGTTTCAAACACCGCTTAGGGTTCAAGGTAGGGTTAATGGCAATAAAATATGCGGATATCAATTTACATATTCAGAGTCAAAAAATAGTCATGGACAAGTCGAAAGAACAAATACAAACACAAATTGTTAAATTTGAGGTGTGGACAGAAATCCTTGCTTGAGGTTCGGATAAAAATCCTTATCCAGGATTTTATTTTTCAGCCTGCCTGAACCCCTTCCTCTATTTCTTTATTCTTTGTTTCTTATTTCTATTTCTCTCTCCTTGTTTTTCTTTCATTTTCTTTTTCCCTTCTTTCTTCTCTTTTAAACTTAATTCCCTTACTTATTATTATAGTTGATTAGTCACTATATAAAATAAGTAGGAACTGGCCAATTCTGAGACAAAGTTTTCTAATTTTTTTTACACATATCATACCTATTTCATACTTTGCAAAGCAGCCCCTCAATGTTTTCATATTTACAAATGACCCCAAAACTTTTTAAAATTACGGTTTGACCCAAATCATTTTAACCTTTCATGCTATATCAATTCTCGTGTACCGCTCAAAATTATCTTTCTTTATTTTTTTGGACTAACAAATAATTATTTTAGACAGCTTGAAAAGGTACATGATGTACGATGCTTATCTCCCAGTGGAGTCGTAAAAATGATGTAAGAAAGTGGGTTCTTAGATTACGTAAAGGTGCCACAAAGAATACAATCTGAGTCAGCTAGCAGATGTACAATACTGGGACACAGTGAGGGTGGAGTAAGGGCAGAGAGTAAGGCTTTCCGGATAAGGCCTGAGGAGTGGCAGTGCTGTAAAGACGAGTTGCGGAGTCGAATAGGGCCAACAGTCAACAATCCAAGCTGAGGTCCAGTCAAGGTCTAATGTCATGGTCCAATGTTACGATTCAATGTTATGTTAAGCTATGTTTCTCTGTCTAGGACTCTGTAGCTCTGAATTCTAGAGTGAGAAAGTGATTTTTAGCAAATGAAGTTCTTCTCCCCAAAATAAAGTTCAAAGCCCATTACTTATAGGCAAAAGTATGCATGTGTTATCAGTCGACACATGGCGTCTTCTAATAGTGACATGTCACCAGGGGACCCAAAAATATTGATGTTCTTCGGACTGTCAGTTCCATAATTGCCCTACCTGCCCCACATAGTTTTTGTTCTACCTGTCTGAAAAGACTGAACACACAGCGTTGGCATGATCAGAGAATGCTCTTGCCACCGATCCAAAGCCCTTATTGAGTCCTATAAGGGGTGTTAAGAGAATCAAAGAACCAATTAGTGGTGGGGAGGGTACCTACGCCTAACTGTCATGTGGACTAGGTATGATGCCTTCCGAATACTTGCTCCTATTCTTAGAGTGACCCAGTGGTCATTGTCCTGGGGATGTCGATGATCACTGATGCGACATGGTTATAGCTCAGGCATGCCCAATGTCATGCAAGGCACCCCAGGAAGAGATTGTGTCTTTGAAAGCCAGCCTATCCCACTGCGAAGGTTCCTCATGTCGAAGCAATGCAAACGAAGACCCTTGGAATGCTTCACTCTCCAGAGAGTGAGTCAAAGCATGTTCCACGTCTAAGGCATGGTCGGATGGTGTGGTGAATAGATGGACCAACAACGGAAGGCGTGGTAATGTGTCAAAGAGCTGGGGGCGTGACTATATTAGTAGCGTGACACATCAGCATGGCAATTGTGCGGGGTGCTCGGGGGCTAATAACATGGAAATGGTGCACAGGCACAGTGACATCTGGGCGAAAAGTGGGCATCATGCTGGGAGCAGGTATACGAGAATGGCGAATGAGCGTAGTGACGTTTGTCGCAGAAGTGGGCGTTGTGTGGGAGGATGTGATGCATAAGTGGTGCACGGGAGTAGTGATGTCTGTCACGAAAGTGGGTGTCGTGCCGGGGACATATGACCCATGAACAGTGTACGGGTGCAGCGAAGGGCACCACGGATTCGGCGCGCTGGTGCGTCGACGTCTGTCGCTGAAGTGGGCATCGTGTCTGGGGCACTAGAAGCATGAACGATGCACACGCACGGTGAATATCGTTGCAGAGTCGACACACGAGCATGGCGACGGGCATCACGCAAGTTAGAAGATAGATGAGCCGACCCTTGAAAAGTAATGAGGGTTCATTAGAGAAGGCCAAGGCTAACCCTTGGGGGAAGGCCAAGGCCGGCCCTCAAGAGAAAGTCGAGGTCAGCCTTCCCTCTCTGAGCAAGGTTGAAGCGCGCCAAGTTCATTTTGCTATTGGAAAATCAAGCTCGATGACCGAGGCATGACGAGGTCATTTTCATCAGCCGAGCAAAATTAAGTTTCTTCGTGGAGAAGAAATGTGAAAAAGGAAAATAGGAAAAAAAAAATGCACGTGACTTGAGCGTGTGCACTGCTTTGACCAGTTTGGGAGCGTTAAAAATTGATCGTTGATAATGTCAACGTGTCGTGCAAAATGGGACCCACAATGGGCCATTGGTGTAACCAAGATAGGTTGGGAACAATAATTATGCCTGAGACCCTGCGATTTTCAAAGCTTCAGGCATCATATTTAATTCTTAGGGCAAATTGTTCAACAAAAAAACCTCCACGTATAAATCAAGCCATAGCCATGTGCTATGTCCATTACCAATCACAATCTGTATAAAAAGATGCATTTAATACCTTAGGTTGAGGAGTTTACACCTTGTCCAAAAGCAATCAGCAGGTGGCTTGAAATGCCATGAATTCTAGCCCTCGATAATGTAATTGTGGCAACAAGAAATCCATAGGGATCTTGATGCAAGATCCCATAGGTGTTTGCAAAATAGCTACTCTACTCCATTCGTCAAGCTTTATGAGGCTAATTCCCCCTTCTTCTTCTTCTTCTTCTTCTTCTTCTTTGTAGACATACATCTATCCAAGAAACCTTAGCTCTAGTACATCTAATGTGTTTCCATGCCATAAAAGTGCCCGAATTTTAGCATCCATAGCCCTAATAATCCTTTTAGGGAGAACAAAATAGAGCACCAATACACTTGCATACTAAATAAAAGAGAATATTTCAATTGGATTCTACCACCATATGATGCTTGTTTAGTGGTTCCGTAAACTCTAGAATGATAGAATTATTTTCGTGCTTGAGTGTATTCTCGAAATAAAAAATCAAAAAACAAAACAAAAACTTGGAAATAATATTGACTCTCAAACTTCATAGTCATTGGACCATGAGGTCCTACGAATGTTAAAGTATAAGTGATGGTCCCATATATTTGAGCTTAGTGAGACTTGAACGAGAATTGTAATGTTTGGGTATCTGTGGGACATAAACAATATTACAAAGTTTAGGCAATAGTCCAATAGTTGATTTTTTTTTGGTGATTAGTTCAAAAAGCACATAGCAGTCCCCATATTTCAACCTAGTAGATTTCTAAGGCACACCCAAATATGTCACTGGAAACGTACCAAATGTAATCCTACTTATGGTGAACCGCCTCGAAAAAATTGCGTAAGAATATTAGGAGTTGCTATCTTATTTAATTAATGGAAAATAAGAAAAACCTAGAAATGATTCTAAGATGTCCAAAAGGACGACTAGTCTATCGAAATCAAGAGAGAGGTTCGGGAACTAAGTTACGCAACGGGAAGGTGTTAGGCACCCATCGTGCTCTTTTGGTCTCTACTTTATTTTTATTGAATTTTAGCACTAAGTTAATTTTTATGTTTTTGGCTTGAATTTGACATAAGGGGTCGAAGTGCCTACTATTCAGTCGGACTAACCTGAATCAAAACTGCCGAAGTTCGACTCTGTTCTTAAGCAGAGTAATGTACATTTTGAATTTAGACTTTAGAGAATGAAATGTAAAAGATCTTTTGTTGTTTTTGAAATAAAAATGTGACTACAGGAATAAGAGACGAATCCAAACCATTATAACCTAAATTAATCAAGAAAGCAGTAAACATACCTCTAGAACGCGCTTGACTACAACACTTGGAAACTCCTTATGATGAATTCACAATGCAAGTGACTTGTGTATATAGAGAAGTGAAAGTTTATACCATGGGCGTGAACGGTGTGTAGGGGATAAACATTTAAAGGAAAACCATTGTCTATAAGGATTAGAAGAATCCTTTTATCAAACGCTTGCATGGTGATATAGAGAGGGTCATTGTGGCTTTGTCCTAATTTTTCCAGGTCAGACTCAAAAAAGTTGAGGACATTTTCATAATGTATAGCCCCTAGCACTTGGGACAGGTCTTAGGGATGGGTCTGGATTGATATCTGGATTTTGTTGAAAAGACTGATGATGGCTTGACGGTGGGAGTATGAGGTTAACAGTGTCCCCATATTTAATGCCTGGGGACTTTATCATCAAGAAGGTCTTGAGAGAACGATGGGTTAGATATGGCTGGCTGAGTTAGGGTCTATTATACTTAGCCCAATCGAGTTAGGTAGGATATATTGGCACTAGGTCAGGATATAAAACCAATTCCTTTATCGTATTCTCCTCAACTATAAATATTTCTTCGTCTATCAACTCTTCCCAAAGACTCCTAAGCAGACACTAACTTCAAAACTGGCTGGCTAAAGCGAATAATGAAAGCGGTTGGATTCATAATTAACTGGTTATCATCAATACAGTTAACCCCTTGTGTAGGCAAGGACTCTTTTCAGATATTTGGTCTGACAGGAAGGGACACTTCACCCTGTTAATGAGGTCTAGTATGGCATGTCAGAGGATGATGCATCTTTCCATTGGGTGCCCCTTTTCTCGATGGTAATTACAAAAGGCAAAAGACATTCACATCATATCTGTCGAGTATCACTGCTAGTGTTGGGGTAGGTGGCAGTTTGAAAATCATTCCCCTCCATAGTAATTGTTAAAAAACCTTAGAAAGTAGTGCACTCAAAGGGTGAACTTTCGTCTGAGCTCTATAGTGGGTTCCCATATTACTGCTCTAGGTGCTTCCACGGTGTTAACATTGTTAGTAACTACTGGATTAGGCTGTACATTGGAACTCCTTGGACAGGCTTGGTATGCTTCTAGTGGTTTTGACTCACAAGAGATGGTTCCCTTGTTGATTGTATCTTTTATCTGAATGAGGGATCCTATGAGAGCTTTAAAACGATGAGTTTTAGTGACCAAAAATATAATCATGGTAGACCGAAAGTAGGTTGCTTCTCACAATGTTCACTTGCTATTTTCTGTTAGGCGGTTCACCATTTGAGCTGCTTTATTCCTCTACCTTATGATGAAAGCTGAAACGAAATCCCTTGGCTCTTGGTTTATGGTTTCTAAATCTCTGGGTGATATTTAGGTCTACATTGTACTGGTATTGTCTAAAAAATTCTCTCAGAACATCTTCCTATGTGCAGACTGAGGCTTCATCCAAAGTAAGAAACCATCGGGAAGCAGCACCAGTAAGGGTACAGTGAAACAACTATATGAAATGATTCTGATTTACCCCATATAGGGCCAACACTCACATATACATCTTCACATGAATCTTGGGATCTGTAGTCCCATCAACTTATCCATCTCCAGCATATAATTCAAGACTTAGATGTAGACAAAAAAAACTGAAAATAACTCTTTTACTATTTTGAAATGTAGTGTGACTATGGGGAAGGGATGGCAATCTATATGACTCATATCCTAAGAAAGCTTAATGAAAATTACCTCACGATCCATGACTCGGGAATGCTTGTCGTTGGATCCACGATGCAAAGAACAAAGAGACGTTTTTAGAGTGATTTGGATGGCTAAAATTCTCGAGAAACATTGAACATCACTTCACTAAGAAATGTTTGCGCAAACTCTAAAGAGAATAAGCGTAAGAAGTCAACTTAATGTCCCTGACCCAAGTCTTACCCTTAAAATGGAGGCCAAATCTCCTTTTTATAGTGCTCAGGGTCACAGAATCTGATAAGATTGCAATGTCAATCTGCATGGCTGGAGATAAGTTAGAATAAGTGATAAAATCATAGATTGACACAAGTCAACTAACCGGCCAATTCATCCCATTTATTAAAAATATTTTTTCTCGAATTTTGAAATCACAAATAGGATCGACCAAAATCATGATAAGTCATTTCTTAACCATAAAATGGATTGATTTTGATCCTTGCATCAAGGATAAATCATGGATGATTCCCTAATATTATCTAGACAAATTACATCTGTAATACCCTTGTTGTTGAAAATTATTAAAAAAATATATTATTAATTAATTAATTAAAAAAATTGGTCTAATTTCGTGTCTGCCAAAGACAGCCACAAATAAAAGGGAAAGACAGCTCTCATTTCCAAGAGGTGGAGTGTGTGCATGAAGAGATAAGTGGAGGGTGAGGTGGCATGGCGAAATGCTTACCCTAGATAGCTGTTTGAGGGAGAATCACGGGAAATGCAGAAGGAATCACTGGATGACTTCAACTGAGAAGTCATACAGAAAAGAGAGAGCAAGAAAACCAAGAAACAAAGATTGGTTTGGACATAAATTGAGGAAGTTAGGGACTACCAAAGTTGGGAAAAAAAAACCAACCTACAGTGTGTGAAGCTGTGCGAAGTAGCTGATTAAGAGGGAATTTGAGGAAAATCCAGAAAGAATCTCGTGAAAGGCCAAACAAAGAAGTTGTAGAAGGGAAAGAACGGAAGAGATTTCAACAAACATAAGGTATATTCGCCAAGAAACGAAGAAGTTATAGGTCTTCAAAGTAAGGTAAAAATTAGCTTTGTTTGTGTGTGTTCTTGGTGGAAATTAGGGCTGAATTGATTATGTTATGATTTCATGTTAAATGAAGTTATGGAGTTAGATAGGTGGAAATGAAGTGAGATCAAATTGGTTTAAATGGAATTTGAGGTGAAATTAAATAGGTAATGAGAAAAGTTATCATAAAATGCATGTATAAGTGAAGAAGGGAAAATATTTCTGGGCATGCAAACCTAAAGAATGCAACTTTGAGTGTGGGAAGAGATGAAAAAGTGTAAATTTGATCCAAAGGTGATGAGTAGTGACTGTAAATGTCGCTAAAAGTCTTAGCCTCTAATTGATTTCAAACTTTATTTTTGAAACATGCCTTAAGATAGAATCTGGCCAGACACAAAAGAAAAACTCATATTCTTTTTTAAATATCTACATACTATAAAATTTTGGGATTTTTCTGAGTTCTGTAACAATGTTAAATATATTTATCCTTAAAATAGGATTTTGAATTTTTTAAAATATCAAATGAATGTATTTTAATCTGAAAATTTACAGAAACTTCATGCAGCTGAGACACTTTAGTGTCTAAAATTTCATGACATTTGGAGGCTGATTAATATTTTTGAAAAACAAAATTTGGTTCCCTAACACTCGGTTGGTTATTCGGGTGGGGTTTCCGAGCAAAAATTTTACCAATGACTTTTTTTTAGTACAAAACACAGTTTATATTATTTTAAAAAGGTATTTTGGGCCAATTGGGAATGTTTATTGGTGTAGAAGTCGATAAGGGGTGTTTAGGTAATTTTACCTACGGCCAAAGGTGTTATGGTAATTTCCACACCTGGTGAGGAATCTTGTAGAAACTCATGGTTAAGCAGTAAGGAGTATAAAGAGTGAGAAAATTGAGTTTAGATGGGCACAAGATAGGCGGGTAGTGCGGGTAATGCACCTTATGGGTTAGGGCAAATCCGATTAATGGATTAGCCATAACAAGTGGGAGACAGGTGAGCGGTAAGGGAGGGGGGAGGTAAGGTAGGTATGTTTTTGTATTTTAGGGTGGTCTAACAAGAATAATTTTATTTGATTGGTGGTTCCATTGCTGAGAAAATCAGGAAGCGAGGAGTTCATCGGCTATAAAGCCAACAGGTAAGGATAGTGCGGTTCCGTTATGGTATCCGCTGTTTTGCTTGACATACCATGTTGATGATGCTTGTGTTGAACTCCTATATATGTGTTGAAATATCGGTTGATCTTATGAATCGATACTTCTTGTTGACTTGTGTTATTGAGGACTTAAAGTAGAATGAATTCCCTTAGTTCACCTTATAATGAGCCTGAAAGCGTTGTCGAGAACTTATGATCGAAAACACTCTCTAAGTCCACTCCTTGATGAAAGATGTTCCCTAATCTAGACAAGACTGAGATGAACACCCCGTATGAAGGGGCATCATTAAGTGGAGGGCCAGTGAAGTGAAGTAACTGGTGGTCAGTGAAAAAGAGAGTAAATGACAAAAAAAGGATGAAGCGCGCTAGAGTCTGTTGTGTCGTGTCGAGTCAAGCATGCATTGTAATTGAATTTATTTGATGTTGCTGAATTTATTATCTCGATATTCTCATGATGATTATGCTTTAGTGTTTCTTTTGCATTGCACTTGCATAGGCCACGAGTCTGTCCAAGTGGAAATGATGTTGTTTTGTTAAGTTTGAGCCGCTCAGTCTGAACAAAGGTGATGCAACAAGATGGTTGTACATGTCCGTTCTTGACATTCTTAAATCCTTTGTCTTTATTGAAAATTCATGATTGATTCTCTGATAAATTCAAAAATGTTGTACGTTATGCTCCTCGTATTATCCTTACTGGGCGATTTGCGCTCATTCCTTATCTGATGTGTTTTTCAGGTACTAGGTTTGAACGAGGTGAGACCTCAGGAAAAGGTAAAGAAAATTTTTGCTGAGGTTCTGTGAGGAAATATATATATATATATATATATATATATATATATATATATATATATATGGGAGCTGATCCGTTGATAGCGCTAGCAAAATGGGAGATCTTGCTAGCGCGATCTGACCGTCCATCCCGAAGGGATGGACGGCCCAGATCGCGTATTTTTGCGGCGCTGTCAGCAGTCCGCTACACTGTCTAGCGGACGACACTTTTTACAGTTTTGCCCCTGCACCCCCTCCGCTACACTGTCTAGCGGAGCACATAATCGAAGCCCACGTTGACAGCCACGGTGTCGTCCGCTAGATAGTGTAGCGGACGACTGACACAGTCAACACGACTGTTACTTTGTCATTATCTTACCGTCCGCTAGACAGTGTAGCGGACCGTTTTTCCCCTTCTTTACTCTGAAACCCTTATTCATTCCTTCTAAACTGCTATTCATTCCTTCTTCTCACAATTCTTCTAGCGGTGTTGGCAAGTAGATCGGCGCAATTTCTTCTCAAGAAATCCTTTATTCGACGAATCAATCACGTAACTTCACAAACCAATCCTTTATTTGTTCATAATCTAGAGTTGTTATCGCGGCTTATGCATGATTTTGAATGTGTGCGAAACGCTGCATTGTGCTAGCGTTTGTCAATGTATCTATACATATATATAGATTATATATGTGTATTGCGTATTATTTGTTCATGTGATTTCACTTGTAAAATCCCATTCCCGTGTCTGTTTGTATCTATGTACATTGCATATACACAGCATGTGAACTTATGTGAGTATTATCTGATCACATGCTAGCGTTGACTGTGCTAGCGTTGTATGTTTGAGAATGTTTACGCTTCCAACCTTGCCGTTTTGCATAATTTCAGTTGCGAAAAATGGATTTCAACCCTGGACCAGAAGATCCGTCCGTATTATACGACCAAGCAAACCATATCAGTACGCTCATATGGGATGGTGGAGTAAGACAGTTATTTTATCAACTTTGTTATTCTTGGGAACGTTGTATATCGTTTAATTTGCTTAAATTGTATTTATTAATTCGTAGGAAAGAGCACTTCTCAACACGGTAGAAGTATCCGATAATTTTAAAGAATGGAAATTGAACAGAACCCAGAAAAGATTACTGCGTGGGATTGGGTTTGGGATTTTCACGCGTGGGCAGATCTTTCAACAACTTGACCGGCACTTAATAGGTGCCCTTGTTGAAAGGTGGAGAAGTGAAACGAATACGTTTCACTTCCCTCTCGGAGAGCTGACAATTACCCTAGAAGATGTAGGGTTCATCTTAGGGTTACCGGTGACGGGGCGGCCGGTAATAGCTCCTCCGTCGGAAGCAACGAATAAGAGGACCGCTAGGGACTTCTTTACTTCGATACCCCAGGATCAATTTAGCACTGGGGGTATCAAGTTGAAATGGTTGGTAGATACCTACAAGGTTCTGCCGGATAACTACACGGATCAGATGCTTGTGCTGTACACACAAGCTTTCCTCTTGTGGGTGATGGGGGCAATTCTGTTCCCAACAACGTCGAAGAATACCGTCAGCGTCAAATATTTACCGTTGTTGGGTAACCTGCTGGAGGTTGGGGATTATGCCTGGGGAGCCGCAACTCTTGCGTACCTCTACCGAGCATTGCACAAGGCAACGAGGCCCGACTCCAAAGCGATATGTGCATGTCTCTCGCTATTGCAGGTATATCATACAATTCTTGATTACTCGCTTGTTTCTTTTTTTTTTTGGGTTGAATTGACAATAAAATTTGACGATACTTTATTTAATTTGTCTTTGCTCTCAGGTGTGGTCTTATGAACACCTTGCTACCGGCGCACCCACGCGTAGGGACGGAACCGATAATGTGTGGCCTCGGTTGTGCAACTGGGAGTACAGTCGGAAGGACAGCCACTACCAGAGGAGAGATGATCCCCATCACAACATTACGTACTATCGGGGGGAGCTCGACTCGTTATCTCCTGGCCAGATGCGATGGGCACCGTACAAACATTTGGCGCGACGGGTGGGAGAGTCATTCGTCTTCACGCTCTCTGGGTTACAACGCACACCCCTGATCCACTTCGAGGTCACAGAGTGGCAGCTGCCAGATCGCGCCATGCGCCATTTTGAGTGCCTGCAGGGGTTGCCAGCAGGCGCGCCGGATATGAGGCTTAACAGGAACCCACCGGGTGTCCCTCGGTTTGGCAAGGCAAATGCGCACGACTTGTGCGCACGAGAACTTGAGGTTTGGGAATCCTGGCAGGACACGCTGGCGGCCATTGTGTCGGAGCCTGACCCCGTGATCAGTATTGAACAGTACAATGGGTGCATACAATCTGGTAAGTTGGCCAATAAGTGCTTTAATTGAACTTGATGATTCTAACTGTGTATGAGGTTTCTTATTTATTATCTCTCTGGATGTAGGTTAATGCCTCATTCGCCTTCTTCCAGAAGTTGCGCGAGCGGAAGGATTTGGTGAATGCAATGGGCGAGGAGCTTCGCCAACAGGCTGATCCGTTGGCGTATGGCTGCGGGAATTTTTTACACCAAGCATCGGGCCAGCCTTCCGGCGTCAGCGCGGGAATGGGTTATCCGGGGTGGCAGCCCCCATATGTGAGCGAGGGATACACCGATCCCTCGGGACAGACTTCGGGAGTGAGCCAGGGATATGGTGGTCCATCTGTGCCGGGAATGGGTGGTGATTGGGGACAGCCAAGCACCATGGGCCAGGCTCAAGCTCCGTGGGAAGACTACAGTGTGCCCTCCTTCTCTTTGCTATTGGACTCGGAACCCCAACCCTTCTCTCAGAGTCAAGTCACGCAAGACTGGGGTTTCGGACACATCAGTCTGTCGGAGACACTGCCTATTGTCCCATGGGCAGGACCATCTACTACCGAAGGAGGGCAATATCCCCCGGTCGACCCCCCGGAAGAAGTGCAATATCCCCCCGTTGACCCCCGAGGGCAATATCGCAAAGGGCATCCAGTGAAGCCCCTAAAGCCGCATAAATGCCAAATAATCACAGAGCGTTATTTTAGCGGCTTCCCCCGGGACAAAGCGTTGTATAGTGTGAATCATCCGGAGGGCATGGATTACACTTGCGAGTGGGGAGAAATGGCCTCCCTGGCTCCGGGGAGTTGGTTAGACAACGGTGTCATCTCCACATACGTGGAGATTCTGAAGGAAAGGGGTCGGGAGCGGCTGAACGAGTACCCGGCTGTTTTTTTGGTTGATGTCTTTTTTCATAGCCTCCTAGTGTCTGAATGGCATGAGTGGGTCGAGCAAAGGCGGAAGAAAAAGTTGGGCCAGTGGAGACCGTCCGCTAACCTACGAGCGTATCTTGCTAGGGATTTTCCAGTGAGCGCAAGTGTAGCCGACGTGTTTCTAATCCCATTTTTAGGGGAAAGCCACTGGTACTTGGTTTGCTACGAACCGGTGGAGAAAGTCGTATCGGTGATCGACAGTCTCCACGACGATACCGCCTTTATGCCTGTGCTGCAGATGTACAAAGCCCAGTTGGATTCAATGGTAATATTACGATTGTTGTTTAACAGTTATTCTAACTTGGCATAAATGTTATAACTCGTGTCTTACGCCGTTTTATGTTTCTTGCAGAATATATTTTGTGCAATGGTCAATGGTGTTCGTGGTAACCCTGTACCGGCGCGGCCAAAGCTCGATTGGCGACTGAAGAAGAGGAGGCCCAAGCAACGTAACACTTCGGACTGCGGCGTTTTCCTTTGCATGTACATGGATTACATTTGCCGGTCTGAGAGCCTCAAGGCGGCGGTGTGGAGCCAAGCAGAAGTAGACACGTTTAGATATAGAATGGCTTGGCAAATTATGAAAGGCCGGCCTAGAGCGGTTACGTGTATTGTAAATCCGGCAAATGCCGAGAATCCCTCCCAACATGATTCCCCCCGTTGACATTGTACCATTACACTTTATTTTTTTTAATAAACTATGAATATTTAGAAAGCTCTCATTGATTTGTGTTGAAGATCATTGTCGCCTTCCTCCCCCGGCTCGTCATCTTCGGATTCCGTCGTAGGCTCGGTGTCAACCGCATTGGTGACTGAAGCTGCTTCCAACTGGTCGACGATGGGCTCTTGCTGCTGAGCTACATCGAGGAGATGTTTATAACCGACCATTGTAGCAGCAGCCTTTACGGACAAACGGGTGAACATCGTCACCAGATGATTATACCGCAACGTCTCTGATTCTTCAAAGTCAGTATACGGTTGCTCCGGAAAGGAAATGGTACCGTGCAACCTGTTTGCACCTTTCGTCCACCGTGGCAGGACGTATTTATCGGGGATTGTCCTGATATTCTTTTGGGTGAAAAACCGCAGAATGTGTCTACACAGGATGCCATGGAACTCAAACTTCTTGCAAACACATGTCACCGAGTCCGTCAATGTGTCGTGGCTCACCGTATAAATTCTGCGCAGCTTCTCAGGGACGAGGTCATTCACGAGCGAATAAACCTTGTACTCACGCGTAGACATTTCTGCCACCTTGTTTATACTGTATCGTCCCGATTTTCGCAGCTCTACTTGGTATAGCAAGAAGATCTCCTTCGTATAGACTTTGGCACCGTTCAGCTCCAGCGGGGTCTCTAGCAACCTTCTCCTTTGTTTGTACGTTGTTGCAAAGTCGGCAGCCCTTTCTTTTACGAACAACGAAGCTACCGCTTTTTGTGCGGATGCAACGAAAGTCTTCAAATTGGTAGTTGTACCCACATAACTATCGAACGTGGCATTCATAGATTCACTCCTGCCCGTCGTTTTCATGCCCGCTGAAAAATACCTACTCGTGTAAACGCCAATCCATTGCTCTTTGCGCTCGTACAAGTGCTGGAGCCACTCGTTGTCTTGCAATGAGTAATCCCGAACAAGCTTTTCCCACCTCTCCTCGAATTCCTCAATCGTTAAGGACTTGGTAATGCACTTGTCAAAATCCTGTTTAAAGTCTGGATACTTTGCGTACACGTGATGCAGACGTTCAGGGTATTTGTTGCTTATGTGCCAAGTGCACAAGTTGTGCCGGGTGTCTGGGAAGACGGTCGCAATAGCCTTCTTCATTGCCAAATCTTGATCGGTGATGATCACTTTGGGTGCTTTGAAGTTCATTGCTTCCAGCCACGTCCTAAACAACCATACAAAAGAACCCTCGCTCTCGTCCCTTAACAAGGCGAACCCGAACAGGATGGAGTGATAATGATGATTGACGCCGGTGAAAGGAGCGAACGGCATCGAGTACTTGTTGGTACGGTATGTGGTGTCGAAAGTCACGACATCCCCAAAATGCTTATAAGCTAGCCTCGAACGACCGTCGACCCAAAAAATTGTACTAACTCGATGCTCGTCGTCAAGTTTATAGTCGAAGGTAAACTGCGGGTCCTCCATCTGCATCCGTTTCAATAGGCTCATTGTCGATTGCGCATCATTGAGGTCATACGCGGCTCGTCTATGGGTTCGGACCGCGTTACGAACGTCTGTCGTGTTAAAGTTTAAATTTTGAATTCCCCCAGCCTGTTCAGCAAGAACATTAACAATCTCAGTAGGTCCAATTCGCGCATTGCTCATTGTGTGAATTAGGCTCCTCGCGACCTTACCCATCTTCTTGTGTTGATGCATCTGACTCACCTTAGAAGGAGTTACTAACGGGTGATTGTGTGCCAGTTCCAGGCTGGTAATAAGCCAATGATCATGATTGGCTTTGTAGCTTACGAACATCTTGACCTGGCAATTTGTGCGCTCAAAGCAGTCCCGTCTTCTACGCGAATATCCTATTTCGTCATCACTGTCATCATTGCCTACGCGTGTCTCATTTTGCTGTGGATTTCTGCCCCTATGACACTCGTATAAGCGAGAGCATATCTTTTTTGTTACGTTGCTTGTTCTTGTAGTCTTTATTCTAATGCCAAAACCAACCCTCAATGAATACGCTCGAAAACATTCTTCAGCTTCTTCCAATGTTTGAAACGTTCGTCCTAGATACGGATCACTAGCATCTACGGGGACGTTGGAGCTCGACACGAAATCAGACATTGTGAAACAAGACCTGTGTAGAAATAGACTACGCTTAACAATCAAATGGCATTTCTAACTGAAAATATTACCTAAAAATTATAGTGGGCGAATAGACCAATTTAGGATGACAAACATACCGTATGCATAAACCCTGAAAGTGTCTCCAAATTAACAATTATTAATTTTGAACATAACAAATCAAAATTACTAAGATAAATAGACGAATTCATCATGCCAAAAAATCGAATTAAACTATAATTTTATTTAGAGTTTACAAATTACACCTTTTTTATGAACATCATGTCTAGAACATCACAAATTGAAGAATAGAGTGACAAATTTCTAGAACATCAAAAAAAATCTATACGTTTTTGTCCGACCAAAAGCAAACCATATTTTACCATTCAATCCATAAAGAAAACTTCACCATTCGCAAACTTACCTTACTTGAGTGAAGCTAAGTTTTACTCGAAGCTTGAAGGGAGCAGAAAATTGTAACGAGTCCGAAGGAGGAGAAGAAAATTGTAGGCGAAGGAGCTTGAGGAATTCCGACAACCCGTCGTGTGTAGAAATAAAGGTACAAACACGTGGTAATGTGTCAGTTGAGTAAGTCGTCCGCTACACTGTCTAGCGGACGACACCGTGGCTGTCAACGTGGGCTTCGATTATGTGCTCCGCTAGACAGTGTAGCGGAGGGGGTGCAGGGGCAAAACGGTAAAAAGTGTCGTCCGCTAGACAGTGTAGCGGACTGCTGACAGCGCCGCAAAAATACGCGATCTGGGCCGTCCATCCCTTCGGGATGGACGGTCAGATCGCGCTAGCAAGATCTCCCATTTTGCTAGCGCTATCAACGGATCAGCTCCATATATATATATATATATATATATATATATATATATATATATATATATATATATATATATATATATATATATATATATATATATATATATATATATATATATATATATATATATATATATCGCCGCGCAGAAAAATAATTTGGTGTACATATTAAGTTGTGTTATGTTATGCAGTTTCTTCTGCGACACGATGTGTACTATCAAGGAAAATTGGTGTAAGGAAGTATTGTAACGTTTCTTCATGATCTTAAGATTGTAGTTGTGTTATATTTAAGGCTGTAATGTTGACAGGATTGTCATCTCAGCTGCGGTGACGTCACTTGGGCTGGGGGTGTCACAACATCAATCAAGATAATCCAAACCTTAGACTGGACTTAATCTATATGGACTTGGACTAATGCAGTGGACCGGACTGATGGTCTGGACTAGACATGCAACGGATTGGACAAGTCAGTACTGAACAATTGAACTAGACTGGACCACATTTATTAAATAAATTGGACTAAATCATTTACTTAAAACACATTACTAAGCCCAAACTCAATAATGCCCATTAATTAATAATGAAACCCATTATTCATTTAATTAGAAATGCTTAAAAAATGGGGTTTCTACAGAGTCTGCTTGAGTCAGTTGGCTAAAGCCTTTGGAATGATTTTACTGATAGTATTACATGGACTAATTGGCTGAAAGTTCCCCAGTGACAAAGGTTGAGGAGATTTTGGTACTAGAATACGAAAGGTGTGATTTAATTTAGCCAACATGTGATCCAAACCAAGAAATGAGAGAATTATTGTAATGATAGATTGATTGACAAAACTCAACATTTTTTATAAAATAAAGAAGCAATACTATCCAGCCTAGGTGATTTTAGCGGTTCTAATTGGAAAACTGCTATTTTGACTTCCTCATAAGTGAAAGGTGCTTGGCATAATTCTAATTGCTCCAAAAATAATCGAGATATGATTAGTCCTAAGGAATTGAGAGAATGAAAAGTGTCCGAAAGGGTGGTGTTTGGGGGAACTAGAATAGATGTGAACTGAAGGAGGAAGCAATAATGTATTGAACGATCATCATGGTATGAGTTCCCTCTGCTATCACAAATACGACAAAAGGGTTGTCAGGGATGTTAAATAGAAGCTAACAAATGCAATATATATATATATATATATATATATATATATGCATTGCGGTCTCCAAGTCGAAGCCAACTTACTTTTGCACGTTAGGCCCAAAATATCTCCTCACACTCAGGCAACTAGTTAAGGTGATGACGTAATTTGCATTCCTTAATTGCCACCGGATCAGGAAATTGCTCTTGCCAAGAGGCAATAAGCATTCATACCTTAGAAATTTGACTATGCAATTTTTCAAAACGGGTTTATTCAGTGAGCTTGGTCATCATACCGCATCCCCAGGTAGCATATGGAAATGAGGGAAGCCAGTGATTTTTTAATTCCCAATCACTCTGAGAAACGAAATTGTTGCCGAATGTTTAAGCCATGTGGCTTCAACCTTTTGAACATGGCAATAGATGGTTAGTGGGCCGTGACATTTCCAAAATGATAGGAGCATGGTCAGAGTGGTGAATACCAAGATTCTATCTTTGGGAATAAGAGGTACCTTGCAGTATATGAATAAACTCTATCAAGCTTCTCAAAAGTACAGTAAGCTCCCTGTCGACCGTTCAACCACATAAGAATGGGTCCATACCGCCTAATTTCAAGCACTCCTAAAGTCTAATTAAAAAGATTGAGATGTTGAAAGCCCGGATAATCCAATCTATGTCGACCAAGTTTCTCTTCAGGGTTAAGAACCTGATTGAAGTCACCTACTAAAACGAATGGTCCAGAAATGTCTGATAAAGTCTGGCTTAGTGGTTCCCACGTTTGTGCTTTTTTATGTACTTCGGGATGACCATAAATGAAACCAATAGTAATACGATCAGTACCCATTCCATCAAGCTGTATCATGAGAAAATGATTTGAGTTTAGCACAATGCCCACTAAATCTGGCAACCATCCTACCCATTATCCACCTTTATTGTGATGAGCATTCCTTCCAAAGTAAGATGTAAATCCTCAAGAGTGAAAATGATAATAAACATATTCAATGGAACTGTGTGTTTCTTGAAAGAAGATGACTAAAGGCTTATAAGAGTGGATCAGATGATGAGCTGCTTTAACTGTAAGGGGCTAAACCATCCTTCAACAGTTCCAGCTGAGGATCTTCATTCTAGATGAAGGGTTTGTACAGGGACAACTCCCGAAACCCATAGTTGAGTGGAAAGCTGGGGATAAGGTACTACTTTGTCTTTCGTTTAATAGTAAGATGAAAACTAGTCATAAATTTTTGTTTTCTTGAATAAGACACTAATGTCGAACAACAGGGAAATGAAATAATTGTCATTTTTTTATAGGTGTGAGTAAAGTCATCCAGTTCCATCCTTGTAAAATCTCAAAAGTCAATAGGAGACAAAAGTCTTGTCCATTTAAGGTTAGGCCTAGTCGTCGGAGATTTAATGCAAGTTTCCTGTGATACAGAATTCGATAACTATAGGCATAACAAGGATAGGAGCAAAAAGCAGCGACATGATATATACTTGTGCTACAAGATAACTAGAAACGATAAAAGATAATAGTAAAATAGGGGAGTGAAGAGGAACTTGGCACAAATAGGGATGAAGGAGAATTTAGTTCACTGTTCATGTGGGTTTTTTTTCATTTTCCAAAGTCAAGTATCGTCAGGCATGTCTCTGGTACGTTTGGGAGATGAGGCATACACATCAATATCTATTGCATTAGTAGTTACCAAGATTCCAGAGCACAATGAGGTACTCTCGATGTGAGATGCTCAGAAAGATCATAGTCAAAATATAGGGCAAAGAATCTTCTGCCTCTTAATGTCGTCACCAGGGGAAAGATGCAGGAACTCCTCTCCAATCAGAGTCACAGTTGTGATATCAGTTGTTACCAGTGTGCCACTAAATATAAAGGGAAGCCTGTATTAAGTCAATGCCTGGGATTCCAGGATAGTGAATGGAGTTGAAAGTACCGGATGGCCAGACACTATAGCATCATGCATAAGTTTCGAAGGTCTGGTAGTCACAGTTGGCAACAGAGAATCCTTACTTACAACTTCTTTACCTGTTCAGTAAAGGCATTTTCTGGTTGGGTTGAGCGTCGGGGGAGAGAAAGTATCCTAGTAGGTGGTGTTAGATTGTGAAGGTTCTCCAAGAAGTGGCTGGGGGTAAGAAAAGAAGAAGGGCCAGGGATCATGAAAGGGAAAGGCAAGGAAGAGGTCAGCGTATTTACCCCATTAAAACCACAGAGAGTAGTGTAAGGTTGGGGATATGGCCAAGAAAGAAAAAGATGGTACTGGTTAGTGGACCGGTTCAGAAGTGTAGGGCAAAAGAGGTTAGTAGAGTCCTAATGTCCTGAACGAGTGGGATTATGTAGTGAATTAGTTGTAAAAGATGTTCCATTGAGGCTTTATGAATGTTAGTCCAGCGGGCCCTTAATGTATTTAATAATGAGAGGAAGCCTGGTTCCAAAAGGGCCATGTAAGCTGTTTGGTTTTGGGAATAGGTGTGGTGATGAAAACCCTCAATGAAAGTCGTGCCAGAATGGGAGCCTAGTTGAGAGAGAGACGTGTTGCAATGCTGGTGAGTGATCGTGGCCATCAACGGTACCACATGTTCGTTCTCGGTTAAAAAAAGGGTAAAATACACTTTAGTACCCTGAAAGTACCCCGAAGTCTCATCTGAGGGTCCCAAAGTTTATTTTTTTACACATAAGGGTCTGTAATTTTAAATTTGCAATAAGTAAGGACTTCCGTCCAAATTCTTAACGATCTAACTAAAACCGTAAAGGGCAAAATTTTCCGAACATGTTTAATTTCTTTCTCTTCTCTTTTAAAATTTTTCTCTTCTTTTCTTCTTTAATTTTTTTTTCTCTTCTTCTTCTTTAACAAAATTTCACCCCTCTCCTCCCCACCTAGCCCTCCCCTTACCCAAGCCCTACTAACAATCTAGCCAATACATAGAGACACCAAACCACCCAAATTGGCATGCCCCATCAACAATCTACCTGGTCTTTTGAAGCTCCGAAAACCCAACCAAAATCAATAGTGACATCAAGGAAATAGAGCAGGAAAACTAGGACAAGGCAAACCTAAAGACCTGCATAGTGAGGGGAATGGCAACCCAATTCCCAGACGACTTCAAATGCAGAGGTGGCTGGACTCTGGCCACTGGACATCTCCAATCTCCTAACTGCCCTTGTCAGAACCCTATTTATTAATCCCAAACCATGCCTTGCGCAGCCTAATCTCTAATTATGTTGTCGTTTCGTTAAGAAATCCCCAGTCGAACACAAACCCAGAAACCCTAATTGCCACACTAACTCCCCGATCATCATTAGTAGAATCAAAAATAGGGTCACTAGGTCAACTGGGTTGGGTCTGAAAGAGGGATTTTGGGCTCTGCCGGTGGCTGATAAGTGGTAGATGGTGGCATGGAAGGCTTAGGGTTTGAAGATCTCTTGATATTTTTCTTGGGGTTTGATATGGAAAGGATGTGGCTTCGCCTTCGAGGTTGACTTTCTAGATGAGGTTGCCGACGAAATTGGTGGTGTAGGTGTTGCTGGAAAAGTCAACAGTGACATCGTTGGCGCCTGCGGCACAGGCGGTGGCGTTGGGCTCGTGGAGGGGGTGAGGAAGAGGCGACAGCGGGAGGGGAGGTCGTAGACGGCGAGGGCAGAAGAGGAAGAATAAGCAGAGGGAGAGGAGTGGACGACAGCCAGGAGGTACTGATGGTAGGGTTTGAAAAAACAAAGATGGGCTAGCGAATAGTTTTTAGAAAAAAAAAATAAAGTACTGATGTTAGGGTTTGAAAAAAACAAAGTTGACTTAACGAAATTGCCCCTGACGGAAAGGACTAGATCATTAGGAATTAGGACGGAAGTCCTTACTTATTGCAAATTTGAAATTACAGAGTCTTATGTATAAAAAAAATTAAACTTTCGAACCCTCAAGTGAGACTTCGGGGTACTTTCAGGGTACTACTAACGTGTATTTAACCTAAAGAAAACATCGACATCATCAAAAATATTACCAAAATTCTCTGTCAATGGCGTTAGGACTTGTGAATTAAACAAATTGCCAAACATCGGGGATAGGGATCGTGGCCGTGAATGTCGCGATGAATCTATGGAAGATAAGTCCTCTACTAGTGCGTCCATTTCCATGGGTTGAGCCATATCGGCATCTAAAACTTGTTATTTGAATCCCCTAAATATATTAAATTGGCATATAAAGTTTATGAAATGCTCAAGTCCTGCCTTTACTTTTCTAGTAATAGTAGAAACATTTCATTCGCATAAGAAGGTTTACAAAGCCATTCCAACTGGTTGAGATATGCTAGTGGAATGAGAATAACATCTAAGGGTCACCTTGATTGTTCTCTTTTTCTTCTTCTAATTTTCATTTGTCCTAATTATTACATTAGAATACGAACAAATCACTCAATTTTTATTCGATTTGATACATGAAGCTTACTCAATTTATATTCAAACAAACCTGCCATTGTATTATTAAAATAAAGGATACTTGGTTGTTTTCACCATGACCATTGAGAAGATCTCTAGTGATCTATTCCCCAAGAAGCTAAGGTTACATAATCTAAAAACGATGCGACTAAAAAAAAGGAAACTATTGTTTATATGGTGACAACCCTTTTTCCAATAATGTTATACGTTAATGCTTTACTTTCACCAGGGACGGGGGGAGCGCGCGGGGGGGGGGGGGGGTTCATTTGAATGCTTCGACACAAACACTTCTCCTTGCCAAGATATGGGGCTCCGCTCATAACCACTATGTTGGTTCAAGGTAACTCCCATTACGCTAAAGATGTGATGTAGCTCAATTGTGTACATCGATGTAATTGATGTTTTAATGATGACAACCTTTAGGTTACTCCATAATGGGAGGAAGTTTTGGACGGCATATGCCTACTCCACCTGGCAGTCGGACTTGACATCCCCCACTGCTGCTAGTTTACTTGTGCCCCTTGGTCCTCATACAGGACATTGCAATGAAACTAGGTAGAAGGCTGAGTAAGGGCTTACTCACCACACAGATTGGAAGCAGTGATTCATGAGTCAGGCTTACAGATGAACCAATCGAAGCTATATTAGGCAGGAAGTTTTGAGTCAAAAGCTTATTCCACCATGAGGATTGGAGGCAGTGTGTCATGAGTCAAGCTTTTAGATGAACCGAGCAAAGCTAGACAAGGCATGACAAGTGTGCACAGTTTTGCACCGACAAATGTTGCATCCTTAATGAAATCTCGCTTTGAGACGTAACCATGTGTCAAAAAAAGTCAACATTTCACAACTACCTATAAATAGAGGACATTAGACACTAAAAAATCACTTCTTATGTATTCTGGTTCACAATCTTCTTGAAGAGTTTCTGAACCTGAATATTTTGATTGACATTGACTAGGTAGGCCCCCCCGTTCAAATGGACAACCAATCGAACTGGAACCTCTTGCACGTATGAAAAACTTGAGAGAGGTGTTACCATGGCACATTGGCTGGCACTTTATCTCGAACACTCAAATATCAAATCTGGGTATTCAATCTTGGATCAAGCTCTATTTTCCTGAATAGGAATCCTTCGCAAGCTCTTTTACCTTGCCCTCAGGGGTTCGAAGCAATGTGGCTAAATCACCCTTAGTGTAAACCGATTATTTAATCTGCATGGGCTGCTGAGTGTGAAGGCTCCCTTTTGTGGTTTTACCCAAAATTGCCTTCTAGGGAAAAAATATTATGCAAATTCTAGCGATCTAGAATAAACAAAGTTTTGGGAATCTAAGGATGCAAAGAGAAAACTCTTGCATTTTCAAAGCCAACTCCCCCACCTGGATGTGCAAACTGATGGATCAAAGCATAAGAAAAAAACTTGACTGGCTCTTAGATTGTGGAGAATCCTTCTAGGAACTAAAATCCACAATTAGATGGATTCAGGTGGGTGACGGGAATACTTGTTTCTTCCATACATCCACCATTATAAGACACAATATAGATAAAATATCATCCCTTTTAGATGGCAATGGCAATACCTTTCACCTGCATGCGACTATAACAAGTTGTCTAATAACACATTTCAAAAATATCTTCTGCCCACCATCGTGCCTGGAAGTGGAAAGACAAGCATTACAAAGAATCAATGACATATCAGCACTACTCATTCCAAATCAAATAGGTTGGCTATCCAAATCCTTTGCCGCTGATGAGGTAAATAAAGCGCTCTTTAAATAAACCTGAGTAAGTCACTAGGCCCAGATGGTATGCTGGAACTTCCTTGAGCAACCCATTACCTCTGTAGCTTTATCTTTTCTCCAATCTAGCCACATCCTTCGAGAAACAAATAAATCCTTTATAGTACTTATCTCGTAATGTAAATCGCTTTTAACCCTTAGTAACCTTAGATCCAACTCTCCTTGTAACACCATGTATAAAATTATTACAAAAAACTTTGGCTAATCGGATTAAACCTCTGCTCAGCCACCTCATTTCCAAAGAGCATAATGCCTTTGTAGGTGGAAGACACATCAGTGATAATATCTTCACTGCCCAAGAAATTGAAAACAAAATCCGATCAGCAAAAATATCCAAAATGATTCTTGGTACAATCAAGATGGATAGGAGCAAGACTTTCGATAGAGTAAACTGGAAATTCATGGGGGCAAACATAACAAGAACACTCTTCCAGCCCACTTTATCAAAGTGATCATGGAATGTGTTACCAGTGTGTCCTATGAGATCCTGCTTAATGGCTCACCTACTAAATGTTTTTTCCTACCCATGGCCTTAAACAGGTGATCTTTTTCTCACCATACATTTTATCTTATGTGCGGAGGAACTCTCTGCATATCTGAAAGGCACAATTATCTAGTCAGACCCCTGGTATTAAAGCAGAAATCCAAAGCCTGCCATTGAATCATTTATCTTTTGCCGATGAGGTGTTGATTTTCTCCAAACTCACTTAAATTCTTGCTAGCATATTCAAAATATGTTTCTGAGATATTGCACCGCATCAGGACAACAAATTAATTTAATCCAAATCATCTATCACTGTGAGTCCTAATGCCACCTCGGGTTGTTCTAAAAATAATAGCATAGTGGTTAGGATTCACACAAGCTGTAAGTTTTGGGAAATATCTGGGAAGCACACTAGATATTGTCACCAATAGGAAAATTTTAAATGTGCTAGCAGGAAAGGGTGCCTCCTTAACAAAGTCGGTCGTGCTACACTAATATCCTCTATGTTGACTTGCTCGCTCACTTACCACATGCAGGTTCGTCTTTTCCTTTCACATGTACATAAGAATATTAAATCTATAATCGGCAGATTCTGGTGGACAGTAAATAGGAAAGGGATCAACTGGCTCGATTGGCACACGCTCTGCCCGCCAAAAATTCAAGGAAGACTGGTTTTCTAGGACACTGGCATTTTTAACACCACCATCCTAGCCAAAACAATCTGGAGACTACGGAAGAAACTGGAATGCCTGATTGCCAACATCCTCCTGGGTAAATATTGTACTCGCTCAGATTTCTTTAATAGCCCGAATAGAGGAAATTTATCTTGGGGATGAGAAGTATCGTGGTTGGCCGTAAGGTTGTCATCAATAGACTAAGATGGCAGGTAGGGACTGGTTCTCAAATCTCAAATAGACAAGCTGACTGGATCCTCCATTTGGAGGACAAGCAAGCCTCAAGTGTAATCAATCTCTCAATCAAAGTTAATCACCTCATTACGAATGGTTCTTGGGAAGAAAGTCTGTTACAACATCTTTCCAACCTTGTGCGGCCCAACGAGTCTGAGCGATTCATCTCTCCCCCCATCGGATAAGCAATCAACAAGTTAAGAAATGCATGCCGTCTAGGATCTATTATGTTAAAAGTGCTTGTTATATGCTCTATCTCTAGAGGACAGATAAGTTACAAAATGAGGGTTCATTTTCTTAGTAATTTAATAGCAGACAATATCCTCTGGCAAAAGGTCTGGTCCTCACCTGTTCCCCTCAAAATGACTTTCCTTATATGGCAAGCACTGTGGAACCATCTACCTCTCCAATCTAATCTCAGACATTTCAACATCATTCAATCAAACCTGTGCACCTCATACCTGAGTAAGCCAAAAAAAATTAGACCATCTTTTCATCAAATGCCCTAGAGTTAGATCTAAACAAACCAACATATTTTCCAAACACAAAAGCAAGTACCTCAACCAAACGATTTCCGTTATATCTAGAATATGGTGCATATGGACACATACGAACCAACATATTTTCCAACTCAATACCTTTTTCCCTTCGCTTGATATTCCAAATATCATTGTCCTTGACACATACATAAATGCTTTCGCTGCCTAGAAGATAACTCCACCAGCTCCAATACTTAGCCTTGATACCGTGGAATCTACATGCATAATAGAAAATACTCCGCAGTCATGCACGTGCTGCAATCTCGAACCTTTAACTTTGTCTATGGCACTGTTTCGATAAAAGCAGCTTTAAGGCAGGTTTGGACTCACTTGCCAAAATCATTAAGGTCATCGGTGTGATTCGGCTGTATTAACCGTTTTTGCATCATATTGGATGACTGCTTACGCAAAGGCCTTACTAACAGCAATAAAATGGGCCCAAAACATGCATTTGCTTCATATTAAATTACTTACTCATTGAAAAATTTTACTTTGCCAATTGACAAATTTTAAAGATATTGTTGATACGGTAGCACCTATTTTACAATGTTTGTTATATAATTACCAATGTAAACTACTTAAGTATTGGGATACAAACCTGCAAATGAAGAAGGTCACATCACTAACGGCTTTTACATGTCATGTTGGCATTTTCGTATATCAAGACTAGGTGAATAAATTTGCTACAATGAGATCTAACTCTCTTATTTTGTGTAACATAAAAACGTCCTCTAGTGTGTGTTAAATATCAATATGTACTTTAACTGTGCGACTGTTATGTAAAAGCAGGGATGACTTGCCCTAGAAAACAACCTAACCTTTTAAACTTTCAATGCAATTCTCATTTTTTATTAAAAAAATAAAATATAAAATCACAACAATGTTAGAGAGAGAAGATGTTTGGCTCGTTATTACGCATTAAACCTCTTGGGTTTGGACTAATAACACTTGACTCCAAGCTTACGAGGTAGACCTGGCAAAATGGGTGGGTGGGATGGGTTTGGATTTGAATCAAATGGGTTTGGGTAAAATGAGTGACTGACCCATTTATTTATGGATTAACTGGGCCAATCATTAAATGGGTTGATTTAACCCATTATTCCAACATGACCCATTTACCAAGACCCAAACCAATTTGACAGTTTCTCACTCAACCCAGTTTTTCTGACCCGACACAGCACCTGGACTGACCCGGCCCGTTGACTTTAGACCAGTTGACTTTTGACTTTTTGACTTTAATAATTTAATTATTACCCTTAGAAATGATGATAATATTGTCATAATAAATTGTACGCCTACACTTCTAATAATAAGTTACGCACTCAACTTTTCTTTTTTAGTTTAAACTGGAGAATGTTAGAGGGGAGGGAAGGAAACACTTTCTTTACATGGGTACACAAGTAGATAAGCAGTTTCATTGAAAAGACAAAATATAATATTGTAGCTACGACCAAATCGAAAGTGTTACGCACTCATCTCGAATGATTAGATCTTTAAAAAAAAGAAACATAATATGAACAAATAAAAATGAAGAAGCGTGAAATAAAAGGAGTTCAAAATTTGTTCTATAAATGCGGCCTATTATACTCAGGCAATCACATTCGAAGCACCTTCGCTTTCTGAAACCAACAAGTGTGAGAAATCTTCGGTAAGAACCCCTCCTCGTCGGCATCATGTAAACCTTTAAAAATAAATAGACAATTAATTAGAAAGCAAAACAAGAGGGGAGGGGGGGGGGGGGGGGAACCTAAATCTACGTATAACATGTGAACAACTCCCAAAAAACCAATTTAAAAAGATAAACGACAAATTTAAAGTTTACGTGACAAGTTACATAGTCAGTCGTGCGTGCACACTAAGACTTCAACCGTTTTTGGAACAAGTGAAGCACGATATTTGCTGATGATTTGATTTCCCACACTTAAAGGCAACACTAGTAATAGGAACACAAAGAAGATCACGCGCCATCAGAGAAAGCTCTGGATACTTCAACTCGTGTTCTCTTCAATAAAGTAAAACATCTATTTTAGCATTTTGTTTGCGGGGCACCAATTTCTCTTCCAAGTATAGATCGAGCTGACTTCACTGTAAACAAGGTGGGGGCCCCGCCTTGTTTACAGTGAAGATACCGTCATTCTTACTTTCTCTATTTTTGCTTTCGAAAAATTGGCAGGAGTTGTGAATGGCTAGCTCCAAAGCACATATAACATTTACGAAAAAAAGATGTGAACAACAAACAAAGCGGTACAACTATCCAAAACAGGCACTGCTTTCACAAAACTCATAATGTTGCAAGGAAAGCGTTACCATGAATCATTGTACAACTGTCCACTTTACTTCAAATTACAAGTATACAAACAAAGTTCCTTGATGCTAGTCTAAACAGAAACTGTAAGTTAGTCACTGCTTGCTAGTCTCAACTGCAACCATAATCCTGCCGACGGAACTCCTTCTTAAGCCACTAACATCAGCTGGTATGTATGACATACCACAAGAACGATAGAAGTAGACAACGTTCAGTGTCTTTGTTTCTTCTGCAGAGTCCCTGAAGATCCTACCTGTTTCGAAAATGTTACTCATGTCACATACAAAGAACAACCACTCCTGCTTACTTAACTGCAGGCAGTTCTATTGTGAAACTGATCTAAGAACATTAATTTCCACGTTTTTAACACAAAAAAGGGGCATTATATGCCCAAAATGCTATTACCTAAGCCAATTCACAAAAGCATCAAATATGCATACTACACATGTTTATATGCATACAGTCATGCTGCTCCATGATTCCTAACTCCTTTTCATTCATACGTTTGTGCATTGCAGTAGTGTATAACTTTGATCTCATGAATAAAACAGTACGAAAATCAGCGGGATAATTGGTTTCTACATGTACAACACCACCAAGAAATGATTTTGCAACAAAGAAAAGGAAGAAAGAAAGTCACAGTCTAAGAATGCACTCCGTCAAGGCCATAATGGCTTGTGAACCTAGACTCTTTATTCAATTGCATAAGAATCTATCATTCACAACACCTGGACAAATGTAGAAAGTTATGTTAAATGATTGGCACGCAAACTCGATTACATATATACCACGGGAACATCTGACTCAACCAAGGATTTTCTCCTGTTCGGGGTACTGTGGTGCAAACCCTGGCAGTATCTCCTTCCCAACGTGCTAGAGAACATTCCACCCACTCCACCCACCCGTCGCTCGCAATAACATGAACCTCTATTGATCTTTAGTTCTATACACATCACATTTATTTTTGATTCACTGCAAAAATGAAACCTGATATCCAGTACGACAAACAAGGAAGTTGGTTGAGTGACTAACAAGCCAGTTGTGATCTCAGTATTCCTTAGTCTCTCCATGCCTGCACTCTTAGAGGACATTAGTAGTAAGTTGTGGAGAGTTCATCGGTGACATGGATGTGGAAAGTAGTGGATAGTCAAACCCTTTAACGTGGTTTAAAATGACCTGGAGAGTACCACGTTCACCTGATTCTTCCAGATAACTGTACATTTTTTAAATACAGGTTACAAGATCAGTTTGCCACTCATAACAACCCCTCACAAACACACACAACTTGCTTTTAGTTCTCATTTTCAGCCTTCGCAGTCTCAAACCTCTAGCAGACGAATCTTGGCCTACATATATCCAGGCAATCTAGTATTACAAACCCAACTCAAAAATAGAAACATGAAAAAAAGAAACTAGGGAGATTATTAAAAGTAAGCTTTTCAGCCAAATGAAGTTGAATTAAGTCGTTCCCTAATTTTGAAGCTTTTATTTTGTAATAATCATGAAGAAATGTACGATTTATCTCAGAGCATGCTTACAGAGCTTGATAGTTTTTCATTGATGTAGGTCATTGATCTCAACATTGCTTCGAGTGTCTCTCTAGTTAACTGAAACTTCACTTCCGTCTCCCCTAAAGGAGACTTTGTATAATCTTGCAGCTGCAAAGGAGGGATGCTAACGTCGTCAGCAAGGAGGAAAGGAATGCAACCTATTAGCTAGAGACAAAGAAATCAGTGCTCTTTACAAAATAATGGACCATGTGTATTAATTCTTTGATAGAAGTGAATTTTTTTACTTTCATTGGTAAATGTGTATACTAAAACAACAAGGGCGGGCGATCTGGCAACAAAGTACAGTATCTGCAAAGGGTTACAAGGCACCAAAATTACGATCAGAGATCCTCCCCCCAAAAGAATACCCACCAATCGTGAAAGAGACTTGGCTTCGGTACAATCAATTACGCATTAGACCGACTGCAAAAGACATAAGTAAACAATCCTATCTAGCAAAGTTCACCCTACAGAGCCCACAGCGAAACAGCACTTAATCAACTTGCTGCCCAAGTTTCAGAACCAACGGGAGTTTGCCCACCCACCATAGCCCATATCAACTCTCAGCTTGGCCCATAGACATCACACGCCATCACCTAGGTCCAGTGGCAAGGTCAGGATTACTTCATGAGATGCAACAAATAATATCGACGTATATCAAGGAATTTCTTCAATATGAGGAGGGAAACATCCATATTATTGTACATTCGTCAAAATTTTAAGAAATTATACTCTTTTTTCTACCTACAAAAAATCAAATTCCCAAAAACAAAGGTCGGCAATCGCCCGCCTTAAGCAACATGTGGCTTCACAACTGAATTCGTCTGTAAAGACACACTGGCATATTTGGAGTGAAATAGCATACAAATTGCAAACTCTTAAGATCCAACTCATGAAGCAATAATAAACACATACAAATGAATGGGAGTAGACCATGTGGCCTGGAAGACAACTATAATGTGCATGTCGGTACACTGTAATGCTGTCTGCTACTGGAAGTCAGCAACTACCAGTTGTAAAATAAAATTAAAGAGACCGAAAGGGAGAGGAGGAGAATCGAAGCTGTGAAGGAGCAGCTTAAAGGCAAAGAACTGAACCGCTAGAATAATTTGGTAACTTGTATAACATCCTGTTATCAAATTTATTTGTACCTATTGGCATATAAAGAAAGTTCATCTCGCATTCCATAACATTGTCCTAGATATAGATGAACAATGAAGATATGTAAGAAAAATAATCTTACAGTCCATAACATTGTCCTGGATTTAAACAGTACGCCCTCAGGATTCATCATGCTATCAAAAAAGCTGTTTGTGCAGTTTAGCCGCATTTACCGCTCTCGCTCCATGAACTGGTAAATTAGGTCAACACTACCACTACAAAACCCTCAGGTGTTGCACCACATTACGGAAACACACTAAGGACGCCACTATTGCCCCACCAGATAGGTGAAGCAATCCCATCCACGACTTCCATCACAGATTCCTACTCCGACTATGACCACCTCCCATCTCAGACATTTGGACGCACATTACCCCCTCACCAAGCTATGGAACCCGATCCTCAACCATCAGAAGCAGGTTCATCCAAGCAAAGGAGCAAATTTAAGCCTTTTCCATGCCCAGCTCTGGATCAAATTGTAGCCATGGACATCATAACTTTATTGGTAGTGATTCCACCGAGTAACACCATTGAACAGCAGCACATTAAAAATTGCATAAGCGAGCCAGAGGAAGGTTGAACTGATGGTGGAAAGCAATGATAAGAAGAAATGACCAAAAGACGGGAGGAAGAAGCTCAAATTCAATGCTACCTAGGTGGTATAGCCTGTCTCAAAGAGAGAAGATTCCTTTTGCACAAGAAAAGGCTACAGCTGAGCTACATATAAAATCTATGATATTGAAGGAGCGAGAAAGAGAAATACAGACGGTATTGTCAAGGGAAGATTGAAAATTCTAGGGCTCGGGATCTTTCACCTCTAAAATGTTATTTCCAAAATAATTCGTATATCATACGCGTAACCCAGCTTGAAGGGTGCACCGATTCCGATAATAATTCTACGTCCTCCAGATATCAACGCACATTTTATACAAGATTAAAGCATGCATTTCTGTCACACACTAAAATGTTCAACAGGTATCTCGAGTGTTGACAACCACTTGAACTTATGTCCAATTACTTTGCATACCTTAAGACTAATGACAGCCACTCTATTGGTTGGTATCTTGTTTCGATTCTCCAAGGTCCAAGTCATTGACTTCAGACGGGGTAGAGTTCCCTGTATCAGTGCAAAACAGATAGTAAGACGGCTGCAATAACATGTGCAGCAACATAAACAAGTCGGAAACTTCCAATTGAGGGTGCATATCATAAGGTTGTAAAACGAGTAATGTTGTACATTTTGGTTTGTGACACACATGTCATTGGTTCGAATATTAAAACAGCCTCTAAGGTTGTGTAAATTTGTCCCTATTAAGTGAATATTAGCAAAAGCTACAGATGCCTGGCAAATTTAGTTAAAGAATTCTGGAACAAGTCATCCCATCCTGTCCAGCAATTTAGTAGTAACGACTAGCCCCAGCCAAAGTCATGTTGTCACTGCTCAATAATTCGCCGAACGAAAAGCACAAAAACAAAAGAAGGTTAGTAAAACTTATAAAACTTAAAAGACATAGAAATTACTATTGAAACTGAGCTCAATCCCTTGTCAATCTCGCCATGATATGAGGACCCGTTTAACAAGATATTGGGCACCACACGAGAATATCAAATGTGGCATGCTTGACACATTAAGCCCAATGATGTTTACGATTAGTTTGAGTCTAGTATAAAGTTACTACTATTTGGTCCACGACATAGTTTTTGACCCAATAGCAAATGAACACTTTATTGTGTGAGTCTCCATACGTGATACCCGGAGCCTGAAATGAATAATTTACAAATATGCACTAACTTTTAGCGACGCTTAATTAGATATTGATTATTATATTCTAGCGGGTGGATTTGGCTCATGAGTATATTATTAAAGAAAGCTTTAGTGGAATTTTGAGCAGGTTGTCACGGACCGATTGGAAGGAAGCTGATTTTTAGAGGTTACGCCATGGGGGTGCTCATTAGGCGCTTACAGGACGCTTACTTGACAATGTGTGGGCAAGGCTTCCGGAAGGTTCATGATATTTCTACACACTTGGTCTCTTGTAAATATGTGAATATTCTAGAGTAGGGAGGATATCTCTAGAATAGTGGAAGAGTATTCTAGAAGTAGTCTAGAATACTAGAGAGGCTTGTAAATAGTCTAGAGAGTTCTAGATAGGGAATACTATCCGTAGGATCGAATGCATCTCCACCGTCCATTGAGGAGGTGGACTAGTATATATAGCCAAAGCCATGTGTTGGCCAAGGCATCGTAGACATTCAAGCAATCTTTGTACTAAAGCATTGTAGGCTTTCTCCAAGTAGTGTATTGGGAATCCTTTCCCCAACCTCTTGTGTTCCGCAGCATATTTGTTTCTAACTTCGCCCAGCTCTACAGTTAGGCTGACTTAGCGAGCAAGCGGGGGCTTGATCTAGCTAAGTGCCGCACAGTTTCGACTTAGGGAAGTTCGGTCCGTGACAGGTGGTATCAGAGCTTGGTTACGAGGGGTTGTGCCAAGCAAGGAGCAACTATGGCAGGCAAGGATACTAACGTTAGAGCATCCGGAGTAGCCGAGGAGAATGTCGTTGTGGAACGTGGGCGAGATCCATTACCACCCGCCGGTGGGAAGAAGGGTGGCCGAGGCCAAAGCAAGTCAGGGGATGCACTTGCTTCGTTGGATGGCCGAACGGGTCACTTGGAGATTGCTATGGGTGATGTCAAGGATCACGTGGGAATGGTCGAGCAAAATCTACAGATGTTGAGGATCGGATCACGTCTTAGAAGAGCTCAAGTCGCTCAAGAGGGCGGTGGGCGCCCAAGACGAGCTACGTGAAAGGTTCACGGAGTTGTTCAATAGTTTGCAAGAACAACTCGATGTGGTGAAGGTTGGCGTGGAGGAGATAAGGCAAGATGCAGCGATGTGCAAGAGAGCTATCGCAGGTGGAGCGGTTGTCACTCCTAGTCCAAGGGTGGACACTCCAAAGCCAAAGGAGTTCGGAGGCAAGCGGGATGCCAAGGAGCTCGACAACTACATATGGCACATGGAGCAATATTTCGAAGGTGCTGGCATCACGGATGAAAAGACGAAGGTAAGAACTGCCACTCTCTATCTTACGGATACCGCAACTCTATGGTGGCATAGAAAGCATTGCGATATAGAGAAGGGGTTGTACACCATAGATATTTGGGAGGTGTTCAAAAGGGAGATTAAAAAGCAATTCTATCTGGAAAATGTGGCCTATGAAGCAAGGAAGAAAATGAAGGAATTGAGACATAAGGGCTCGGTAAGCGACTACGTGAAGGAGTTCACGACTCTTATGCTTCATATTCCAAATATGACGGAGGATCTTCTCTTCAACTTCGTCTATGGCCTCCAAAGTTGGGCCAAGAAGGAACTTCAACGCAGGGGCATGAAGGATGTCGATGAAGCCGTAGCGATGGCGGAGTATGATAGAGGTGGGGGACCTTCAAAGTCGAAGGAGGAAGAAGAAGCTTCGGAAGGCAACCATGCTAATGGTGGGGGAGAAAGTCCCAAGGCATGGCAAAAGGGGAAGAATCAAGCTAGCACGAGCAAGTCCGAGGGCCATGGTAAGCTAGAGGAGAAGCGAGTCAAGAACAAGCCCAAGGACGGATGCTTCTTTTGCGGAGGGCCGCATTGGGCAAGGGATTGCCAGCGACAAGGCAAGATGGCTGCCTTAGTCAAGGAGAAGGAGAAGGAGGAGTCCGAAGGCGACACGGTGCACATAGGCTCGCTCCAAGTCCTAAATGCGCTCCAAAGGAGGAATGTGCCGCAAGTCCCGACGGGTGAGGGACAAGCTTCTAAGAGCGAGGGGTTGCTCTACATGGAAGCGAAGTTGAATAGGAAGCCTGCTCATGTGTTAATGGATACGGGGGCGACTCACAACTTCATCACGATGGAAGAGGCCGAGCGGTTGGGCCTCAATGTGGTTGACGGGGGAGGTTGGCTAAAAACCGTCAACGCCAAAGCAAAGCCCCTACAAGGCACAGTTCGACGAGTGGAAATGTGTCTTGGCAAATGGAAGGGGTTCGTGAACTTCTCTGTCCCACGGTTGGATGATTTCAAGGTGGTGTTGGGCCTTGATTTCTTGTGACAAGTAAATGCCTCAGTGTCACCGTATAATAACGCGGTGTGCATTATGGAGAAGTGTTCAGCTTGTGTGGTGCCCATGTTTGGGGGAACATCGAGCACCGTGACTTCTATGCGGCTATCGGGTATGCGACTAGTACAAGAAATCGAAAGGGAGGAAGCCAAGAAGAGTGAGGGCACTTACTTGGCGAGTCTCAAGGTTGAAGATTGTGTTGTGCCTACGACCGGGCAGCCACCAAAGGAGTTGGTGGGCATCCTCAAGGGGAAGAAGGACGCTATGCCGCGGGAGCAACCATCAAGGGAAGCGAGGAACGTCCTTAAGGCGAAGAAGGGCACAGCCAATGAAGCCAAAGACGTTCTCGAGGGGAAAGAGAATAAGGACATTGTTCCGTGCGAGAAACGGCAACCACCTAGGGGAAAGGTGGATTGTGAAGGCAAGCTTGACCAGGGGGCCAAGCCACAAACTGTGGCACCAAGTGAGATGGCGCAGCCAAACGTGGAGAAGGTGGCAGCTACATCGAAAGCAAAGGGGAGTACTATCAAGCTAATCAAGGAGGGCCAACAGCGCGATCCCTTAGCCAAAGAATTGCTACAGCTTGCGAAGAGTGGGAAGACCCAACGATATCGGGTGAAGGGAGACCTACTCTACACAAGGGATGGGAGTGTACGTGCCAAAGTGGAGAGACCTAAGGAAAATGGTCATACGATGGAGTGACGACACTCAGTCGACAGTGCATCCGAGGCATCGACATACATATGCCTTGGTGACTACGGCATACTTTTGGCCTCAAATGAAAAAGGAGGTGCAAATGTGTGTCAAGACTTGTTATGTGTGCTAACAAGTCAAGGGGGAGAGTCAAGCCGAAGAGGCTAAACTCTTAGATGCATCGCAAATTTTGCATGACTGGCAAAGGCACAAGGCCGAGTACATGCTTGGGGATAGGCTTGAACAAGGACGAGGTGTTCCACCAAAGCAACACTACTTGGTCAAGTGGAAAGGATTGTCGGAGCACGAAGCGACTTGGGAGTTAGCGGAAGAGCTCGGACAGTTCGAAGACCTCGTGGATCGCTTCGCGCAATTAGGTGGAGGAGAATGTCACGGACCGATTGGAAGGAAGTTGATTTTTAGAGGTTACACCATGCGGGTGCTCATTAGGCGCTTACAGGACGCTTAATGGACGCTTACTTGGCAATGTGTGGACAAGGCTTCCGGAAGGTTCATGATATTTCTACACACTTGGTCTCTTATAAATATGTGAATATTCTAGAGTAGGGAGGATATCTCTAGAATAGTGGAAGCGTATTCTAGAAGTAGTCTAGAATACTAGAGAGACTTGTAAACAGTCTAGAGAGTTCTAGATAGGGAATACTATCCGTAGGATCGAATGAATCTCCACCGTCCATTGAGGAGGTGGACTAGTATATATAGCCAAAGCCATGTGTTGGCCAAGGCATCGTAGACATTCAAGCAATCTTTGTACTAAAGCATTGTAGGCTTTCTCCAAGTAGTGTATTGGGAATCCTTTCCCCAACCTCTTGTGTTTCGCTGCATATTTGTTTCCAACTTCGCCCAGCTCTACAATTTAGCTGACTTAGCGAGCAAGCGGGGGCTTGATCTAGCTAAGTGCCGTACGGTTTCGACTTAGGGAAGTTCGGTCCGTGACAAGGTGCTCAGTTTGGGTTTACTATAATTTACTTTTATCTGTTGACAGCCCAAGTAAATAAAGAAAATTAATTAATTAGTAAAGCAGAAACCTGTAAGGACTATACAATACATGGTGTAAAAAGGAACTCTTGTGAGGGAGGCCAGGGTTATCAAAATGAAGATAAGCGCAGAGAAGGAGGGGGGGGGGGGGAACAGGCTAGGGTTTGAAGAAAAAGGAAGAAGCAAAAGATTTGTTGTTATTTGTTAGGTAATTGTTCTTGGAACTTTTGTTAATATCCCAATTTTGTAAATTATGCTTCAATATTGTATGCTCGGAATTTGGTTTCAAGATTTTAAACATCAAACGCCATCATCATAAACTACATAGTATTTTGTGCACTCTCCCTGGCAATCACGTTCACGTTTAGTACCTGAAAATAAAAAAGGGTAAAAACCAGGCTTTTCTCAAGGAATCCTTGAGATGCAATAAGTAATGGTACAATCTGAATAATTGTGGCTTTTTTAGCAACTTTAAGGTTTTAATCCTATTTATGTTACGAGAGGCTTGGGATTAAATCTAGATGCCTTTAGCAATTAAGAGATTAAAAGAAGTCTTTTGGGTTCGTATACCTAGTTTGAGTTGATATTAGTTAGTACCATAGGATATGTTGTGGTAAGATGAGTTGTCTTATTAATCTATGATTTTGTGATCTAGGTTGGACACAGGAATCTATTTAAGAGATTTTGTTTGCACGATTTAAGGTAAGGGAGAATTCAATTCCTCTGGTTGGTTTTGAACGAATGTGTCGCTAGTCGTTGATTGCTCTGCATTTCACTCTGCCATTTGTTTGTGATTTTAGAATAATTGTCCTATGTTAAAGTGATGTTTGTGCTACTCCAACTAATGAATGATTTATTAGCCCCTTAGCTACGATGGTTTGGCTGTAAGGCTACAGTGGGTTGGCCGTTATGGCTACGACGGATTTGGCTTTTAAGCTATGATTGTTCTAGTTATCGGAGTGATGTTTCAGCTGTGTCCATTAACCGTGTTTGTTTATATAGTCTCAGGTATTTCTTAACTATACAGCTGTTCAACTTTTATTGTTGTCTTCTGCCATTCGTTTGTCACTCTGTTGTGGTTTTCCTTAATGGGCTATTTGAGCTCACCCCCCCCCCCCCAGTCCCTCCAACATATTGACAGAGATTTTAAGATGGTCGTATGATGAAATTGTTTAGTGGATGCTCAGGAGGCTCAAGAGTTTATTTGTTTGTTTTCTAGTCTAGTAGCTAGTCGTAGTCTTGTGGATTTAGTAAGATTTGGAAATTGAAGTCATGGATTTGTTCCGTTGGATATCTTTCTTAAGTTTATATTGAAGGATATTTAGTTGCTATGTTCTACCTTTATTAGGTTATTCAACGGTGGTTGATATGAATGGATAGTTAGTGATGTGGCCAGGCCCTTATCGTTCGGGGCATTTACGACATGCTGCTCACGATGATGTTTGTTGTATTACATGTGCCTTATGTATGTTAGGAAGCCGCCACGATGTGATAGTTCACCTCGTAATAACAACAATTCTAGGTGGCAACGATGAGAATGTTACCAATGCATTTCTTACTTTAGCTCAGACGTATAGGCACAAAGTCATAATAATGTAGCTGGCAGAGATGAGGTGGAACCTCAATTTCAAAGTTCAGTAAGTTGGCACAAGAGTTTAAGCAGGAAATTGATCCAGTGGGAGCCAAGGAGTGGATTGCCAATATGGTGAAAGCTTTTGAGGCTCTTAAGTGCATAGATACCCAAAAGAGTACATTTGCAGTGTACAAGTTGAAGGGTGAAACGGATCAAGCTGAAAGAGGCCTCCAAATATTATGCCGATCATGTGGCAAGAATTCAAGAAATCTGTTCTTACCAGTGTATTTTACACATCGAGAGAGACTGAGTGCTGCAACATTTTATTGAGTTGTAGCACGGCAAGCATAAGTCTATTGCAATTACGAAGCAGAGTTTACTCGGTTATCAAGATATGCAACTCACATGGTATCTACTGAGGAGCACTGTGGAGAAAGATTTCAAGCTGGGCTCCAGCCTTAAATTCGGGGCAAGGTTTGTAGTAGTAGAGTGAAAGTGTACAATGAGATAGTTGAGGCAGTACAAGCCGTTTAGAAAGACAATGAGATGTGTTACAAAGAGCAAAGGAAGGAAGAGAGTATGAAACATGGTAGAAATACTTATAACCATGGAGGTGCATCGAGTGAAAATGATTAAAAAAAAAGGAGGCTAACACCGGTGAGGAGAATGAAGTTGTGGCTCTAACTCCAACAAGAACTTGTCCGAGTTGTGGCAAGAAGCATGGTAATCAGCCTTGCTTCAGAGCCACCAACTTATGCTATAATTGTGGGAAGCCGGCATTAGTCTAGTGATTGCCCACAGCCAAAAGGTGTACCTTATACTTTGTGGCTAGCAAGGGCATGAGACTAAAAACTCTCATCAATCTAAAAAAACCAAGACTGGACGAGAACCTCTAAAAGCCCATGGTACGTGGAAGAGCATCTGGTATGGTAGGAAGGGATACAACTGAAGATGCAGAGATGGGTATGTTTAGTTAGCATCTATGTTACATGGACTCGGTATGAGTGTCCAGGTCGGATGCGTGTCCAAGTGTTGGATGCGGCCAATTTTTAACTCACAAGACGCGGGGACACTTCAAATTATTCACATATAATAATACTTTAATTATTCCTAAGGTTTTGTTTTATGTGACACAAATGGTTTTAAATGAGAACTTGTCTCATCTCTAACTAATAACAAATCAAAAGAAACAACATAAGATAGTGTTCATAGTAGCATATCCTATCAGATATGTCGGACTCAGATCTCATACTCATGTCTAAGGGTCGAGTGTCCGACACGGGTACTTCAAGCATTCTGAAGAGTCCATGTAACATAGGTTAGCATGCCTCTAGTGCATGCGACTAAAATGACTGGGTAATCGGTCGTGGGACTTAAACCTTCAAGAAAGAGTCAGTCGTCATCACTTTGCCTCTAACTTGTGGTCTTACTCAAAGTGGATTAGCTACAGTTATCAGAGAAAGGCAATAGCTAACTCCACAAACAGAGTTTTTATAAGACGAGGAGAATGTAATACCCCGAGTCTAAAACGAACAATTTTAAATATGCAATACACTTTTTGCGACATTTAATAAAAATCGGATATTCTTTTAGCAACAATTAATAGATTGGGCTCATGAGTATGATGTTAAATGATGGACAAGTGGGCTTTTATGCGGGTGCCCAACTTAGGTTTGTTGTAATTTACTTTGCTTTGTGAGGGTGGTGGGGTTGTCACAATAAAGAGAAGCACGAAGAAAGAGGAGAAGAGGCTAGCGTTTGAAGAAAAAGGCAAAAGATTTGTTGTTAAGGCAATTCTTCTTGAATTTTTTTTGTTAAAATCCCAATTTGTAATTATGTTTCAATATCGTACGCTTTGAATTTGGTTTTTAAAGTTCAAACGTATATCACCATCTTAAAGATATATTTCTTGTTTACTCTCTCTGGTAACCAAGTTTAGTACCCCAAATCACTGACAACAAAAAAAAAAAGTTAAAACTAGGCTTTTTCTCAAGCAATCTTTGAGATACGATAAGTAATGGTACTCTACGAATTATTTACTGAAATTTTCACCATGATTTTATGATATTATGGGGAAACATGAATTTTGCGTAACCTCGTAGATAATAATTTTTGAAAGGCAAAAGTGACGTTACAAAATAACAGTGTTTTTAATGGGAATTTTTTGGTTTTAATCCTATAATTCGCATGGGGCTTTAGATTAGACCCAGATGATTTTCGCAATTATAATATCAGTTTCTAAGAGAATAAAATCAGTTTGGTGGGTTCTTATACCTAGTTTGGATTGATATAATGGCATAGGAAAGGATTTTTTGTGGATAGATGAGTTGTCTTACTAATATATGACTATGTGATCCAGGTTAGACCGAGGAACCTATTGAAACGATAGTGTTTGCATAATTTGAGATAAGGGAAAACTCCATTATTCTCACTGGCTTTGAACAATTGTCTCGTTTGTCGTTGATTCTTTGTGTTATTACTCTGATATTCGTTTGTACTCTTAGAAGAATTTTTGTATGTTGGACATGATATCTGTTGTACTCCATTTGTACTCCAACTAGTGAATGATTTATTAGCCCTTAGTTACAACTGCTTGGCCGTAAGGCTACGATAGATTTGGCCGTTATGGCTACGATGGATATGGCATTTCAGCTGTGGTTGTCATGAATTATGTCCTACCTATCCGTAATGTTTCGAGCCTTGTGTCCATTGATTGTGAGTCTTTGCTGTCTAGACTTTGAATTTCTTAACCGTATGACTTTTCCTATTTAGTTGCTATTGTTGTTTTCTGCGTTTGTTTGCCGCTCCGTGGTGTTTTTCCTTTCTGGCCTATTTGAGCTAAGCCCCTGTTCCTCCCAACAGGTTGATAGAGATTTTAAGCTGGTCATTCTAAGGAAGTAGTTGAGTGGATGCTCAAAAGGCTCATGAGCTTATTTGTTTTTTTAGTCTAGTAGCTCGCTGTAGACTTGTGCAGTTTGTATGGTGGAGAAATACTAAATCAAGGATTTCTTTCGTTGGATATTTTTGTTAAGTTGATACCGGAGGACGTTTAGTTTCTATGTTTTACCTTTAGTAGGTTATTTAGCATTTCGATGTTTCTATGTTTCTTTAGTTTCTATGTTTTACCTTTAGTAGGTTATTTAGAAGGAATGGAAAGTTGGTGGGGCGGTCAGGCCCTTGGGGTTTCTGGCGTTAAACCGTATGTGTGTGTATTCCTCCTCCTCCCCCCCCCCCCACCCCCACCCCCTTTCTTCTTCTGTGACCCTTGATGAGCATGTGAAGCATAAACAATTCTGGTGGCTGAGTTCCTTCTTGAACGCATGAAAACTTTTTTAGGTTTTCTAAAGAGGACGTCAGCTCATTAGTCCTTGTGTTGGCAGAGAATGTTGTGCAACAGATGCAATCCTTTGAAAAGGTTTTTTTTGGTGTTCAAAGGCAAGCATGTATGTATCTCCATTGCTTTCGAGTATGTATGCTGCACCACTGCAATTGGCATTTTGCTGGCAACATATGGACCGGATATGCGCAGGATTGATTTCCAACGGGAGCTGGAAAAGCACCTAGCATGAAGAGGAAGAGAGGGTCGTGAAAGCACAGCACAGAGAAAGCGTGCGGTCAATTTTGACTGGAGTTTGAGAGGGCATACAAGGGACTTTAGTTTGGGATTCCTCCGACTCTCTGAAGGAATATTCGCCTTCTACGTTATCTCAAATCTGATTCCGAAGATGATTACTCACTTTGGTGTACACTGTCTTTCAACAATATCGTTTTGCCTAGTCTTACTTTCCTTCCTTTTGGTATCTGCAATATGCTTTTTTCTTCTTGAATAATTATAGGTTGTGGTGGGAATCGCATTGCCATATTCGTGATCAAGATCTTGTGTTCATTCTTTACCAACAAATTGATAGGATTTCCTTTATTTCCTGAGAGTCCAGAATACATAGGCTCTGAAGCTTTTTGGGAACATGTAGTTCTATTCTACAAGTCTTAACTTGTCTGAGATTCCGTAGTCAGGGTACTCTAGGGAGGATACTTAGTCCAGAATAGGTAGTCTCTAAAGTTTCCATTTTGTAGTCTACTAGCACCACAACAAATGTCAGGATTAGTCTGATGGCCCAAATTTCTTGCCAGATATACCGAGTTCACTAGGCTTGAATTATGAAAATACGAAATCCGCAACTGATATTTTGCTACAAAACTTCTAATTAGAAAAAGACGGCTTGACTTTTTACTGACACTGAACATATTTTGTAAACATTATAGTTCAGGTAAACTACATTAAGCATTTGGTCACTTGAAATTGTAGAAAAGGCAGTTCAGAACTTGTCATTCAATATACAAAAAGATATTTAAAAAAGTAAATAAGTGGTTCCATGACATACTATTCCAAAAAACACTTAACAAAGAACAAGTGAACTCAATATACTAAACAGAGAAACAAAAGAGATTATAAAAATCCACATACCACGTTATCGGGAGGACGAATATCATGCTGGAGATGTAGGGGCAAACACAGCACATTAGTTTCAGCAATGATTGGTGTGGAAACCCCAATACCGTTTCGATCAGAATAGGGGAAGGGATCATCCTGTCGAGGCCAGAGAGATGCACTAATGTCCGAATTAGGGAAAGATGTGAGAGCTGGCGGCAAGCTAGGATTAACCGGGTGGGAGAAACTGTTCTTTGGCGTCAGATGCTGGTCGAGTTTCAAGTAAACACATAAGAGAAAGATGAGAGTTCACAAAGAAAGAATTGAAGTACATTAGAAACTAATTTCCAAAGCAACCGCAATGTCAACTGCCAAAAGATTCAAACGCCTTGTCAAGTAATAGCTATTTGAAGGTTGGCCTAATTCAAAATTACAAGCTCACTTCCCCCTTCCCTTCTTTTTTTTTTTAGTGCACACATGCAAATAAGAAGAAAAAGAATAGGTTACAGCATTGGCTTCCTGCTTTGTAGATAGTTCACCTCATTCTACAGTAATGATCAAGCTTGGAGTAAGAAAAATCAGGAATAATTTTGATTCGTTAAGAAATGTAAAGATGCTAATTTAGTCCTGGGTTTTAGTTCAAGTCTAACGGGCAGAACTAAGAACAACAGAGTTTGGTAAATCAATAAAATTTTCTTTCAGATAGTCCTTTTGAGTTAAGCTTATTCAATATTACCACAAATGTTAGCTCATCAATGAAGCTACAAGACTAACCGGCTGTAAGAAACATATAAATAAGTGTACACACACACACACACACACATATATGGGTAGCCCTATTGGCACTCCCATAATGGCTATTTGCATTTTGCACTAAAGCTACTGCTACTTTACGCACGTGATTGTACTAAGTACAACCCTTCAAAGCCATGCAGGGAGTGCCATTAGCCTTTATGGGAGTGCAACGGATGCCCTTTGTTTACATACATAACACGCCAACTGAAACAACCAATATTAAATATGTAATCTGTGCATCCAACTAAATCACAGTTCAAGTCCAGAGTTCAACTATTTTTGATATGAAAATCCAACTAATTTCTACTGCTTTGAAACACTAACTCACACCGATCTGTCAGGCATAGACTTATCACCTGCTCTCTCAACATCTCTTCCTTCCATTGGTTTTGATACTTCTGGAAACTCATGACAAGTATGCTTTGTAGATCAAGAGGCAGATCAGGTGGAAAGAGCTTCAACATATCATCACCAGTAAAGTTCTCATATACACATTTTCTGATAAGTGAGCGAAGGCATGCCGAAACCTATTGTCAGACACATGTATCAAAAACCAGCACAAAACCCCAGGAGTTTCATTATTGGGTCACTTAACTGCTTAAAAGTAAGAAAAAACACCGTCGAAGTGTAGCTTACATAAATTTCCAAGTGCAAGGAAGAAACACATAATTATTATGTACCATAAAACCTCCCTTTCATTATTATCCCTGAAACCAACATCTAAAACTTTGAAGATAATTTTGTTAGTAAATTATGCACAGCAGTTCCTATAGTTCATGGTACAAATTACCACCTTGAAACCAACAAACGTGTCAATACATACAGTAAAAGCATTCAAGTCAAAACCAAATGTCAGTGAGGGTAGAAGCTCACAGGGCTCATACAATGAAGTGGTAATTATAATTATCCCGATCTGGGATGTATATCTCGACACATCCCCTCACATTTGGCCTAAGTAGGCCAAATATGTGGATGAACTATATGGGTGCCAACAGTGGATATAACTTTGAGTTGTCTGTTGGGCTGGATCGGCCAACTCTTATACCAGATGAAAGCATCCTACTCAAAGTCAATTGACAATGCCACAAGGCTTACATATTGCAGTGTTAGTTCTCATTTTCCCGACGGGGGTTTATATCTCAACACATTCTAGGTTACTACATCTAAACCGTATACAAAGCCGATTGCTCATCACTTCGGCATCAAAAACTTCTTTTGCGTTACATAAGTACCTACGTAGAATTGTGACACGTGATATTAGGAGGAAAATTATTACAAGAACCAATTAAAGCTTAAACATTCTCTTTTTCTCTCAGAAAATCTCGTCCATTGATTTTTTTTTTCCTCCTCAAGTACATGCATTCATATTTCCATTAACAACATAAATTACATAATGCCCACGCATCACGAATGTTGGAACTTTTAGTATGCTACAAGAATTGTTACATAATATCTGTATGCAGTCCTGGTATAGTCAGGAAAAGCAAGATTCTAATTGAAGGTGCCTTATTAAGAACTAGATAAGGGATTCAAACATTCCCATGTGTTTTTCTACAAAAATAAACCTCGTCCCCGTACATTGTGTCTCTTATTTGATGACAAAGTAAGCATGAGTTCCACAATCCAATCATTTGAACGCCAAGTAATTCGGGGCTTCCAAAAATCTGACTATCGATATGTCTAATGATTTGTTTCAGCAAATTCGACATACTCGCTCCGCTACAATGGATTTGTTCTTTTGATTTTTTGCAAAATCTTACGATAAGTTTAAGTACACGTTAACTTTAAATAGCAATAGTACATTGAATTAGTACCCTTTGGCAAATTAAGCTCTGGTAATTGACGATGAGTAACGTTCACATATTTATATGTACCAAATCTATCATAAAAAGAGCAAAAAGTGGAAACTACAATGCGACAGATGGAGTATTTGACCGGGGAATAAGACAACGTGTAGAGCTATTGTAAACGGCATTCAGTGCAAGCACATCCAATCAATTGTAAGGAAAAATAGAAGGTTTCGTCTTCTTACAGATTCGACTTGAGCAAGGGATGGTAGATTGAGCAGGGACTGAAGACGGGACTTGTCGGGAATGGTGAGACCGGTTTTGCGGGTTCTCCACAGGGTCGAAAGGATCTGTTGGAGCTCTTCCTCGGACTTGATGACAGATAGCTTGTCTAGTTGCAGGTACAGCACCGACTCCGGCTCCATATCCCCCACCTACACGCGCGCACGAGCGCAATGCCCCCTGCCTACATATCTGCCCCCTCGGCCCCTCCCTCAGTACGATAAAATCTTTGTTGTAATGCTGACATAATTTTGTCTAGCAAACGCCCAGAAGATGTGATTAGTCGGTCACATGTACGGGTGTGATTTAACTTAAGGAGGCGGAAGCATTTTCACATGTAACCAAATTGTGAAACCGTTGATCTAATGCAGCATTATTTTTTAAACCTCCAATAATATCTTTGGTTCTCGTTCGTTGTTTCTTGCCATTCTGGCCAGCCAATGTGGGTGTTAGTAACTTAAATGTGAGCTAATCTGTGTGTTTCTACCTAGTGGGTTGTAGGATTTTCTTTTACTTGCGTTCCTTTTTTTTTTCACCACGTTATTTGGTATTCAAAGATTTTTAATAGCAAATAATCATTCTATCAACATCACCTCCGACAGTGCCGTTTTCAGAGATCATCCGATCACGAGGTAGAATTCCAGCAGCTCCACTAGTAGATAAAACATATTCAAGATGCTCTAACAAAGCTTCTTAGGGAGCGGATTGGGGACGAGCAACGTGCTGAGAGATTTGCTCGTAGAACAAACCCAGTATAAAAGCATACAATATGTCAGAAATGTTTCAGTAATGACGAACCCTTGGTTGCTACCCTTGCGAGGGGTAGTATCGCTGGACACAAACGAGGTTATGCAGGTCACAACAAGAAAGATTATAGATTGATGATGCGGAAAATGGTTCGATGATACGTGGAGGTGCCACAAAGGATGCGGTCTGAGTTGGCTTCCAGGTAGGCAACGTGGGAGACAGCAAGGACGGCGCAAGGGCCGAGGACAAGGCTCCCCAGACAGGTCGTGAGGGCTGGCAGTGCTGCGCAGGCAGGGTGACGATGAACAGGACCGACAGTCTGCAGTCCGTGTTGAGGGTATGGCGTCCAGGGTCCGTAGACGGGAGTTCAAGTATATTTCTCTCACTAGAATTCCAGAGAGAATGTTTCTTTTAGAGAGAGAAAGTGAAAAGTCCAAATGAGAAAAAGATCCTTGAAAAAGCTCCAAAGTCCACTATTTATAGGCAAAAATGTGCATGTGTCATAAGTTGACATGTGTCACCCCCTGGGAACGACACGTCGCCAGGGGGCCAAAGCACTGATCCTCCGTTGGGACTGCCGGTCCCTAAGTTCGTGCTGCCCTGCCCTTGCAACATCCTCTGCCTGTCTGAGGAGACTGATCATGCCGCGGTAGCATGGTCAGAGTAGCCCGTTGCCCCAGCCTCCAGTCCAAGCCCTTACTGAATCCCACGGTCCTGGCAGCGGTGGGGAAGACCCGACGCCCAGCTGCCAGGTGGACTAGGCAAGATGCCCTTCCGAAGACCTGCTCCCATCTCGGAGTGACCCGGGGGTCATAGTCCTTAGGGGTGCCGACGCGAGCCCCCAGTGCCAGAGCACGTAGGCCAGTCACGCAGGCACCCCGGCGGAGATAGTGTCCTGGCGGAGTAGCCTATCCCGTGAGCATATAACATGATTGCAGCGCATGGGGCGCGGTTGAGTGCGGGCGACGAGGGTCGCAGAGTGATCTCCGAGCGACAAGGGTCGTTGCGTGGATGGCGCGTGACTGTGAGCGACGGTCGTCATGGCGACAGAGCGGCCACAAGCGACGGTCGTCGTGACTACGAGCGACGGTCATCGCGACGACGGAGCACGGCCGAGAGCGACGGTCGTCGTGACTATGGTGAAGCGCGGCCGCGAGTGACGGTCGTCGTAACTACGAGCGACGGTCATCGCGACGACGGAGCACGGCCGAGAGCGACGGTCGTCGCGACTATGGTGAAGCGTGGCCGCGAGCGACGGTCGTCGTGATTACTGAGCACGGTCAAAGGTGACGACGGAGCACGGCCGAGAGCGATGGTCGTCGGTATTTAAGGCAGGTGGCCGACCCCCTGGGGGAGGCCGACCCTAGAGTGAGGCCGACCCCTTTGGGGAGCTGGGGTGGCCGACCCCCACGGGAGGCCGACCCTCATGCGGTGGCCGACCCCCTAGGGAGGCCGACCCCTTGGGGAGGCCGACCCTAGAGGGAGGCCGACCCCTTGGGGAGGTCGACCCCTTGGGGAGGCCGACCCTAGAGGGAGGCCGACCCCTTGGGGTGGCCGGCGTGCCGAAGTCGCTTCACGAATGGTTCACGTGACTTGAGCATGCGTTGCTTTGACCGGCCCTCGAGCGTTGAAAAGTTGACCGCTGACTGGGTGATGTGTCGTGCAAAGTGGGTCCCTTAGCGGGTCCCGGGGTGCGACCAGAATAGGGTATGAACATAAGCCCCCTGCGTGTGGCGGGCGCGGATGGGCAACCCGAGCGGGCGTCGCATGCATAAGCGATGTGGTTACAGCCCCTCTTGCTGCGGGGGCCAGGGTCGTTGGTGATGGAGCCGGCGATGACGCTAAGTCCGTGTAGCAGTTTGATTGAGCCGGCGACGGCATACGGCCCGTCCCGTAGTTTGATTGAGTCGGCGATGGCTTCAAGGTTGTGAGCCCATCCCGTATTTGATTGTGGCGGTGATGGCTTCAAGGTTGTGAGCCCATCCCGTAGTTGATTGTGCCGGCGATGGCTTCAAGGTTGTGAGCCCATCCCGTAGTTGATTGTGCCGGCGATGGCTTCAAGGTTGTGAGCCCATCCCGTATTTGATTGTGCCGGCGATGGCTTCAAGGTTGTGAGCCCATCCCGTATTTGATTGTGCCGGCGATGGCTTCAAGGTTGTGAGCCCATCCCGTATTTGATTGTGCCGGCGATGGCTTCAAGGTTGTGAGCCCATCCCGTATTTGATTGTGCCGGCGATGGCTTCAAGGTTGTGAGCCCATCCCGTAGTTGATTGTGCCGGCGATGGCACTAGCCCGTGCTGGCGCTCAGCCCATGCCGCAGGGAGGGGTCCTCGTGCAGGAGCACTACGAGCGGAGCCTCCAGAATGCCGCACACTCTAGAGAGTGTGTTGAAGGTCTTCCATGCCCATGGCGGGGGCGCATGGTGTGGTGAACGGGTGTTATGCCCGGAGGCTTGTAACATGGTCGTGGTGCATGGACATGGCGACGATTGTCGCGGGGACAATACACGGTGCCGGAGCACATGTCATGAAAGTGGTGGGGCGACGAACGTCGCGAAGCAATACTTTGTGCCGGGGCACATGTGATAAGAATGGCACATGGGTGCGGCGACGAACGTCGCGGAGCTATACTTGGTGCCGGGGGCACGCATGATGAGAATGGCGCACGGGCGCGGCGACGAACATCGCGGAGCTATACTTGGTGCCGGGGGCACGCATGATGAGAATGGCGCACGGGCGCGGCGACGAACGTCGCGGAGCTATACTTGGTGCCGGGGGCACGCATGATGAGAATGGCGCACGGGCGCGACGACGAACTTCGCGGAGCTATACTTGGTGCCGGGGGCACGCATGATGAGAATGGCGCACGGGCGCGACGACGAACTTCGCGGAGCTATACTTGGTGCCGGGGGCACGCATGATGAGAATGGCGCACGGGCGCGGCGACGAACGTCGCGGAGCTATACTTGGTGCCGGGGGCACGCATGATGAGAATGGCGCACGGGCGCGGCGACGAACGTCGCGGAGCTATACTTGGTGCCGGGGGCACGCATGATGAGAATGGCGCACGGGCGCGGTGACGAACGTCGCGGAGCTATACTTGGTGCCAGGGGCACGCATGATGAGAATGGCGCACGGGCGCGGCGACGAACGTCGCGGAGCTATACTTGGTGCCTGGTGCACGTATTATGAAGATGGCGCACGGGCGCGGCGACGAACGTCGCGGAGCTATACTTGGTGCCTGGTGCACGTATTATGAAGATGGCGCACGGGCGCGGCGACGAACGTCGCGGTAGTGCATCATGTGACCATTGGCGTTGAGCGCGCGTTGTAAAGGGCGCGATGAATTGGCACGAGCGACGCGGTTCAAGGAGATGGCACGCGGGCGACGGGGCCTGTCGCGGAGCTGTCATGTTAATGCGTGCGACGAAGGTCGTGGAGGTGGCGCGCGGGCGCGCACTGCGGTCATAGCGGTGACGGCGCGTGGTCGACAAACTGTGGCGAGGCGCCGGCGATGACGGGAGCGTAAAGTAAAGGAAACAAGAAAAAAGAAAAAAAGAAAAGAAAAGGGAAAAAGAAAAGAAAATTGCCCACCCCTATATAAGGAGCGGAGGGGGGCAGGGGCGGAGTCACCGCCATTTGTGCCTACGTAAGTCACACAGAGAGAGAGAGAAAGAAAGAGAGAGAAAAAAAGGGATGGTGAGAGAAGCGGTGGAATTGGGCGAGGGGTCGTCGGGGCTAGGGGGTCGGCCAGTTGGTGGCTCTGCGAGGGGAGGGGGGTCGGCCAGCGACGGTGGCTCGGCCACACGAGGGGGGTCGGCCCAGCGAGGGGCGTCGGCCGGACAGGGTGGGTCGGCCCAGCGAGGGGGGTCGGCCGGGATAGGGGGGTCGGCCCAGCGAGAGGGGTCGGCCGCGCATGGGGGGTCGGCCAGCCACGGGGGGTCGGCCGCACGAGAGGGGTCGGCGGAGCGAGGGGGATCGGCCGGACGGGGGGGGTCTGCCCAGCTCGGGGGATCGGCCGTGCAAGGGGGGTCGGCCCAGCGAGAGGGGTCGGCTGCGCACGGGGTGTCGGGGAGGCACGGGGGGGTCGGCCGCACGAGAGGGGTCGGCGGAGCGAAGGGGGTCGGCCGGGCAAGGGGGGTCGGCCCAGCGAGAGGGGTCGGCCGCGCATGGGGGGTCGGCCAGCCACGGGGGGTCGGCCGCACGAGAGGGGTCGGCCGCACATGGGGGGTCGGCCAGTCACGGGGGTTCGGTCACGCAGGGTGTCCGACAGGCCCAAGTCCCATCCGCACAGCCCGGAGCGACGCCAGCAGCGAAAAAAGTTCGGCAGAAGATGTGGGCGAAGCCGCGAGGGGCCGCGGCGGGTACATCGCGACCGCCGCGGGATATGATGACTGTACCTGTGCCGGTGCCGCCAGTCGATGAGGCCATACCGTCAGTGGGTGTCGAGGCGGCAGTGCCATTGACCTTTGATGATGGCAGTCGGAGGTCCTATGATCCGGAGCCAGATAAAACAAACACATTGCTGGGGGTGAGGGGAGTAGTACCGTGTGTACCGGACCGTGAGCTGTGGAGGGAGTTGGCCATTCGTGTGGCAGACGGAGCGTTCAGGACACCGTGGGGTGGTCCGTCGATGGGAGAGGACCCGCGGCTGTCGTCACCCTACCTTCGCGCGCCGAGCCCGGCGGAGGCGCCTGTGATGTCGCCGAGGTATGTACCGGCATTGTTGATTGGGAGAGAGGACATACCTTGGTCGCCGGTGATGTTCAAGGGCCATAGTGCGATGCCGGTAGGGTGGGACTTTTGGTGTGAGCATATGTTGGAGACACCGGTGAGGGCGCAGGTGTTGCAGGCACTAGGGCTGTTACCGGCGATCAATGTTACGGCGAGGGGGCTGGAGTTATATCGGGATACGCCAGGGATGACCCGCTTGCTGGCAAGATGGAGTGCGCAGTCGCATACGTTCGTGACGGAGTTCGGGGAGATCGGGCCGACGTTACTCGATGTGTTGATGCTGACAGGGCTGCCGATACACGGGGAGGTGGATGCACGGGTGACCCGGCTGAGTGGGGAGGAGCGGTTGTTGCAGACGCAGCTACTGGACATTTTGGCGGAGACGAAGAGGCACCGGAAGGGGACGTACGGTGGGTGGCTGCGCCAGTTCTACGGCACGCCGCAGGCGAGGACAGGCCAGAAGTTGGGCAATGCTGCCCAGTTCGTGATGGGTCCGTATCATGGCAGCGATCGGTACGAGTTGGTGGCGTTTTTGGCGATGTTCTTATCGAGGTAAATTTTGTACTGTCGTGTGATTATTCGTGAATATATCGTATGTCCTGCTTGCCCTGTAAAACGTCAAATTGACATGTTGCCGGTCGTTGTTTGCAGGTTTGTGTTTGAGGGGACACCTGAGGATGGCATTTCCCCGCGGGTGTTTCCCTTGGCCATTCGGATGGCACAGGGAAGGCGGGTCGGCTTGGCTCCGGTGTACTTGGGGACGTTATACTCGCGGCTAGATCAGTTCGTGAATGACGTGAAGCGGTCGTATGGTCGGTATCAGGTGTCGACGTACGTGGACTGGATGTTCTTGCAGAGGTACCTGTACGAGTGCTTTCCACGGTACCGTCCTGACGGATACCCACTCACACACCCGTCACCGACGATGGGGACAGTGACCCGTCCAGGCAGGTCGCGGCAGGTGGCGTTGTGGTGTAGCGGGTCTCGGGCTTTTGCTTGGGCAGGCATCAGGAGGCCGGGGTGCCCGTTGGCACAGATTCTAGACAAACGGGGGGAATGTGAGCGGCGGCCCTATATGGAGATGCATGCGTCATATGGTACGCCGCCATGGCTGCACGTGCAGGAGGTGACGACAGATCTGAGCCGGAGAGGCGAGCTAGCGCCAGGACAGCTGGCGCTATTGGTCGCGTATTTTCCCGGCTGGCTCCCGGTATTGACAGATGATGGCGGGAAGCCCGCCGAGTGCTGCTATTATGTGGCGAGGTATTGCCCGGACCGTCTGTCGTTGGCGCTCGGGTACGATCTAGAGCCCCCATGCGGTTATGACAGCCCTTGCAGTGTGGCGACGGCTTTTGGGTATACACTATATGACAGAGCCCGCGAGTGGCCGGCACCGACGACAGAGTGGAGGCAGCCAGGGACAGAGGTGGCAGGGGCGGTGACGGCGGATTATGCGCATTGGTGGGAGCGACTGCGAGGGAGCTGGGCCGGATGGCTGGCACAGCCGTCAGGCACACGTCGACAGGTAGATGTGTTCGCATGTGACCGAGCCCTGAGTTTGGTATCGGCCACAGTTGCGAGGCAGTGCGGGATGCTGTCACTGGTGACCGGGAGTTCTGTGCCGAGCTCGGAGAGGGAGGCGGAGGAGGATGCCGTAGAGTTGGGGGACGCTGCTCCCGGGGAGGACCATGGGGAGGAGCCTATTGCCGAGGTGCCGAGGGTGCCGGGGGCCGGCAAGGGGCCCTTGTCGGCATTGCGAGTGGGGATGATGGAGACAGCTCGTCAGGCTAGTGCTGGTACCTCAGCCCCACACCTATCAGGGGCGAAGAGGCCGCGCGACGTTTTAGAGGAGCTAGACTCCGAGGTTGGCTTCTGTCCCCTTTTTTTTTGTCGTATAAATATGGTTTGCATATTGCTCATAATCTGTGAACTGACAGCGATTTTGCCAGGGTGACGAGGAAGAGGCGGTCGCGGGGTGGAGCGAGGCCGAGACTGAGATCGCAGGCGAGGAGGCTATGGCAGTCGAGGCCGGCAGATTAGTTGACAGTGACGAGACCGAGGCCGTTGAGCTATTGTCGGCCAGTGTGCCGAGGAGAGTGAGCCCATTGCCTGCTACTGAGGAAACGGTGAGGTCTCTATACGGCGGAGAGGGGAGCGATACGGTGATGTTCGACATTGACGAGGACTGGTGGACAGGCATGGAGACGCAGGTTGTGGGAGGTGATGGTGGCGAAATGGCGGAGCCTGAGTCTGTTGTTGCTGCCTCGATTCGTGAGCGAGAGGCCCCGGTTCAGGCCGTGGTGGTGCGACGGCATGACACATTGCCGGAGTCCGTGGTTGAGGTCGGAGCTACTCTTCTGGCGATGCACTCAGCCACGATTGGGGCGCAGAGGGCGGGTGGGATGTCGGAGATTTCTGCAGCGGGCGGCAGTGGCGCGACAGTCGGAGATATGAGTAGAGGATCCTCGAGCGGTCAGGTGGATGTGGCAGCTTGGGGGGGCCTCCAGCTACCGGCGGAGACTGTGCACCGGTTAGAACTGGTGAAGGCAGCGTTCCCGCAGACATTCGGGAGCGTGGTGGTAGAGAACCCAGTACTACGGATGTGGGTGTCTGCAGGGTTTATGGAGTGGTTGCTGCCGTTCGCCAATGTGCCGTCGTCGGGTTGGACTGCGGAGTTCGTTGCTCGGTCGCTTTCAGAGTTCGCTCCGTTCACATCGCTAGGTATGCAGCTGGACTGGCTAGCAGATTTCTTTAGGTCGAGGAGCGTCAGCCACGATATGGATGAGAGGCGTGCAGTCGTGGTTATGCGGGAGATGTTGCTAGAGCGGCGCCGCACAGGATTAGAGGCAGAGCGGTCAGAGATCACGGCAGAGTTGGCCGGGATTGACATGCTGGTGGCAGAGATAGAGAGACAGCTTGTCGATTTGCAGAGGCAGTTGTCCGATCTACAGAGGCGGCGAGGTGAGGTGGACGGGCGGGAGTCAGAGCGGTTAGGGCGACAGGCCGAGCTTGATGTTGGATGGTCAGAGGTACAAGCGGAGCGGGAGGTACTTCAGGCATTCAGCTCCCACCCAGTTGCATCGCTGTTGTCTAGACTTTCCTAGCTTGTATGTTACTTTGCCGTAGTTGTAGTGCTTAACGACGGCTAGTAAACGTTTGATGTATATGTACATATTTTTGATGGTCTCGGCTTATTGTATGTTATGTTCGGTTGCTCTCTTCTTTCTTCTCTCTTTTTTTTTTGAATGTCTTGCTTGTTTCGGTTACTTGTGAATGCTTTCCCATTCCCGCTCGTAGAAAGTGACTTAGGAAGCATAGGTTGAGAATGAGTGCCAGCTGGGCAGAAGTTGAGGTAACAGCATGACTTTGTATTGATAGGACGCGGTACAAAATACCATTACATGACTAGTGTAGAACGCTACACAGATCAACAAAACAACAAAAAAATACAAGTCTGCAAGTAATGTCGTATGTACAAAAATGCTACGAGGGCGCGTTCTATGACGCGGGTTTATGTTGTCGCGGCTACACATAATACTTCTTCAGGTAGCGGCCGTTGATGGGGGCCGAGACCTGACCGTCGTCGTGGTTGAGCAGGAGGTACGAGCCATTAGTGCGGGCTTCGTGCACCGTGAAAGGGCCGTCCCAGTTTGGCGTGAATTTAGGAGCTGACATGTTGGCCCGCACATGCTTGGCGGCTTGAAGAACAAGGTCGCCCTTGATAAACGAACGTGGCTTGACGGTCTTCCCATAAGCTTTTGTAAGCTGCTCATGATACTTCTTCATGCGGCGCAGGGCCGTAGCTCGTCGTTCGTCGAGGCCTCAAGTGCCGCGAGCCGGGCTTCTTCATCTCCGAGACTGCTGCTTAGGGAAAGTCGAGCCGATGGTTCTGCGATCTCGACAGGTACCACACACTCGTCCCCGTAGACGAGAGAGAAAGGCGTGGCCTTTGTCGCTGTGTGCATGGATGTTCTGTAGGCCCAGAGTGCCAGATTCAGTTGTTCGGACCACGACCGGTCGGCGTCATGCACCATTCGCGATAATACTCGTAGCAAAGTCTTGTTGGACGCTTCAGCTTGACCATTACCTTGCGGGTAATAGGGAGTTGATGTGGCATGGCTGATGTTGTACCTTTCCATGAGAGTTCGAACCTCTCGGTTAATGAATGGGGTGCCATTGTCAGATATAATACATCGAGGGATGCCGAAACGACAGATGACGTCGCGTAAGAAGTTGGAAACGGCACCTCCCGTGGCTCTCCGCAGAGGTACGGCTTCAACCCACTTCGTAAAGCGTTCAGTAGCAACCATGATCCATGAATGGCTTCTGGACGGCGGGTGGATGGGGCCGATGAGGTCGAGGGCCCAAGAATGAAATGGCCAAGGTGCTGAGATCATGTGCAAGTCGGATGCTGGCGAGTGTATCCTGTCGGCGTGCCGCTGGCAGGGTTGGCAGCGTCGGACATGCGAGATGGAGTCGGATTCCATAGTCGGCCAATAATACCCCAATCTTAGTAATTCTGCATACAGCTTCTGGGAGCCTTGATGTTCACCACAATCACCATTGTGTACTTCGTTAATGACTTTGACCACTTGGGCACCTTGCAAGCATCGCAGGGTGCGTCCCGAAAATCCCTTGCGAAATAACTCGCCTTCCGTCACAAAATACCTGACTGCCTTGCGCTTGATGGATCGTGCTGAGCCGCGGTCAGGTGGTAGAATCCCGTGGGATAGATACTGGATGAAAGGCTGGCGCCAGTCACCCTCGATGTCAATGACAAGAGCTTCGGCACCGTCGGGTGCATACAGGCACTCGGGACAATCCTTTTGTATATCCGAGGCGTCCTTGGCCATGGATGGCCAATATAATCCCATACGCTGGAGGCGACGATACAGAGGGGGACCGTCGAAGCCACAACACTTCTGGTGGCCGAGCTGTAATTTGTGTTTTGCCTCTTCCGGTGCCAAACATCTTGCTAGAGTGCCTCCGGGACACCGCCTGTATAAGACATCTCCCATCATTGAAAAGTCTGTAAGGGTGGAGGCATGAGCAAGAGATGGCGCTTTAAGTTTGTCGATGATAGGTTGCCTCCAATCGTCCGCAGTAACGTCCCTCGGGACTAGGTTCAGTGCTGTGCATGGTTCCATTCTCTTGACGATGGTTAGCATCCGTTGTTCACCATCGACCTCTATCTTTGACGCGATCGTGGCCAAGCAGTCCGCATGTCTGTTGTGGCACCTATTGTGATGTTCATACTGGACATGACCGAGTCTTCCTTCCAAGTGTTGCACCAAGGCACGATAAGGTGCCAAGGCTGGTTCTTTGACCGCGAACTCCCCGTCCGCCTGCTTCATGACCAGATTTGAATCTCCTTTCACACACAGCGCCTTAGCCCCCATACTGACGGCGATCATGAGGCCAATGACAAGTGCCTCGTATTCAGCTTCGTTGTTAGACACCGGGAATGCAAGTTTGAAGGATAATGAAGTGGTAACACCGTCTGGTGCCCGCAAGACTATGCCGGCACCCCCTTGCCGGAGGGGCGTGCCATTGGGGCCTTTGCTAGTGGCAGAGCCGTCGAATTCAAGCGTCCACAGTCCATCGATGTCGGTGATCAGGGCTGTCTCCTCCCCCGGCAGTTGATCCGATATCGGTTCACATTGTTGGCGTGGGAAGAAGGCCAGGAGGTCTGCGAGTGCTTGGCTCCGCAGAGCTGTAGGATTCTTGATAGATAAACCGAATTCGGCCAACAGCAGCAACCACCGTGTGAGTCGGCCAGACAGGGCGGGACGTGTAAGCATGTAACGGAGCGGGTCAGCCTTGGTGACGAGTGTGATCTGATGCGCTAGAAAGTAATGTCTGAATTTCTGAGGCGTACACCAAGGCTAGACAGTGTTTCTCGAGCTCGGAGTAGTTGGCTTCGGGCCCTCTGATCACTCTACTGAGGTAATAAACAGGACGCTCGACACCTTCGACTTCTTGGGCAAGCAAAGCCCCGATGGATCTGGGTGTGGAAGTCAGGTAGAGTAGGAGTGGGATGCCCCGTTGTGGTACGACCATGGTTTGCGGTGACATGAGGACCGCCTTAATCTGTTCAAATGCTTGCCGTTGGGGCGCGCCCCAATTCCACGGTGCGCTTTTACGCGTCAAGTGTTGAAATGGCGTAATGAGCTCGGCCAGTGCGGGTATGAAGCGTCGGAGGTAAGAGACCTTGCCGAGGAAGCTCTTCAGTTGCTTTGTGTTCTTGGGGGGGCATTTCTTGGATGGAGGCTGCTTTCGAGGGGTCAACGTCGATGCCCTGTCGACTGACCAAGAACCCGAGGAACTTGCCGGAGGAGACTCCGAAGGCACATTTCAATGGATTCATCCGCATGTTATACTGGCGGCAACGATCAAAGACCGCTTGAAGGTCGGTGAGGTGATCACTTTCCTTCCTGGATTTGATAACAAGATCGTCGACATAGTCTTCCACAGTATGGTGTATCATGTCATGGAATATTGCTGTCATAGCCCTTTG
>JAVXUP010003292.1:0-75732 GCA_033070095.1 Escallonia herrerae | reverse complement strand
ACTCTGATAATTTTCAGGCAAAAAGTCATCCGCTACACTGTGTAGCGGATAGACTTTTGCCTGCCACATGTCACATTAATCATGTTCCCCACGATTGTTACGACAGTCCTATCTCTCCATGACGGTTACGACTATTACTTTGTCCTTATCCCCACTGTCCACTACATTATATAGCAAACGAGCTTTATAAATAAATATTTTATCGCCTGCTACATTATATAGCGGACGAGCTTTGTAAATAAATGTGGTCCGCTACATTGTAGCGGACAGTCCATATACATACACAAAAACGTAATTTCGAAACTTTTTTTTCCATTCTTTCTTCTCATAAATTTTTCCAGCCGCGTTGGCAAGCAGATCTGCACAATTTCTTCCCAAGAAATCCTTTAATTGTCTCATTAATCACGTAAGTTCACAAACCAATCATTTATTTGTTCATAATCTAGAATTGTTATGATGCGTCTTATGCATGGTTTTGATTATTTATTAAGCATGTACTAGCGTTGGTAATATATATATATATATATATATATATATATATATATATATATGGGAGCTGATCCATTGATAGCGCTAGCAAATGGAGTTAAGTAGCGCGATCTGACCGTCCATCCTGAAAGATGGACGGTCCAGATCGCGCCTTTTCCAAAACTGATTCCCGTCCGCCATACTGTCTCGCGGACGGGAGTTTTACCTTTTTGCCCTCCTCCCATGTCCGCGAGACTGTCTCGCGGACGCCTTTCTGTTCCTGACATGTGTCAGGAAAAAGGCGTCCGCCATACTGTATGGCGGACGATCTCTAGGCTGACACATGTCAGGCCTGTCCCCTCGGTCGCCTATAAAGTCTCGGGCGTGAGCCCCGAGAACTGTCCCTTGGTATCCTAGAATCTATCCCTACTCGGCTCTTTCAGCAAAATTTTTGCGGGGCTTTCAGATTCACTTGCTTCCATTTTCAGCACCCTTCAAGCTTTTCTTGGAGTAACACACTTTTGGTTCAAGCATCACTCAAGCAAGGTAAAGTTTGTGATCTTGCTACCGTTTATCTTAGTAATTTTAATTTGTTATGTTCAGTAAATATATAATTAGCAAAATAGGAGACACTTTTGAGATTATGTATATGGTATCCTAAATCGGTCTAATCGTCAAGATAATTTTGAGATAATAAGCGTATTCTATTTCTACATAGGTCTTTTTCACAATGTCTGATTTCGTATCGAGCTCCAGCACCCCCGTAGATGCTAGTGATCCGTATCTAGGACGAACCTTTCAAACGTTGGAAGAAGCTGGAGAATGTTTTCGAGCTTATTCATTGAGGGTTGGTTTTGGCATTAGAATAAAAACTACAAGAACAAGCAGCGTATCGAAAAGGATATGCTCTCGCTTATACGAGTGTCATAGGGGCAGAAACCCAGTGCAAAATGAGACACGCGTAGGCAACGATGACAGTGATGATGACGAAATAGGGTATGCGCGGAGAAGACGGGATTGCTTTGCGCGCACGAATTGCCAGGTCAAGATGTTCGTAAGCTATAAAGCCAAACAAGATCATTGGCTTATTACCAGCCTGGAACTGGCACACAATCACCCGTTAGTAACCCCTTCTAAGGTGAGTCAGATGCATCAACACAAGAAGGTGGGTAAGGTCGCGAGGAGCCTAATTCACACAATGAGCGATGCGCGGCTAGGACCTACCGACATGATTAATGTTCTTGCTGAACAGGCTGGGGGAATTCAAAATTTAAACTTTAACACGACAGACGTTCGGAACGCGGTCCGAACCCATAGACGAGCCGCGTATGACCTCAATGATGCGCAAGCGACAATGAGCCTATTGAAACGGATGCAGATGGAGGACCCGCAGTTTACCTTCGACTATAAACTTGACGACGAGCATCGAGTTAGCACAATTTTTTGGGTCGACGGTCGTTCGAGGCTAGCTTATAAGCATTTTGGGGATGTCGTGACTTTCGACACCACATACCGTACCAACAAGTACTCGATGCCGTTCGCTCCTTTCACGGGCGTCAATCATCATTATCACTCCATCCTGTTCGGGTTCGCCTTGTTAAGGGACGAGAGCGAGAGTTCTTTTGAATGGTTGTTTAGGGTGTGGCTGGAAGCAATGAACTTCAAAGCACCGACCGTTATCATCACCGATCAAGATTTGGCAATGAAGAAGGCTATTGCTACCGTCTTCCCAGATACTCGACACAACTTGTGCACTTGGCACATAAGCAACAAATACCCTGAACGTCTGCATCACATGTACGCAAGGTATCCAGACTTTAAACAGGATTTTGACAAATGCATCCTCAAGTCATTAACGATTGAGGAATTCGAGGAGAGGTGGGAAAAGCTTGTTCGGGATTACTCATTGCAAGACAACGAGTGGCTCCAGCACTTGTACGGGCTCAAAGAGCAATGGATTGGTGTTTACACGAGAAGTCATTTTTCTGCGGGCATGAAAACGACGGGCAGGAGTGAATCTATGAATGCCACGTTCGATAGTTATGTGGGTACAGCTACCAATTTGAAGAGTTTCGTCACATCAGCACAAAAAGCGGTTGCGTCGTTGTTCGTGAAAGAAAGGGCTGCAGACTTTGCAACCACGTACAAGCAAAGGAGAAGGTTGCTTGAGACCCCGCTGGAGCTGAACGGTGCCAAAGTCTATACGAAGGAGATCTTCCTGCTATACCAAGTAGAGCTGCAAAAATCGGGCCGATACAGTATATATAAGGTGGCAGAAAAGTCGTCGCGTGAGTACAAGGTTTATTCGCTCGTGAATGACCTCGTCCCTGAGAAGCTGCGCAGAATTTATACGGTGACCCACGACACATTGACGGACTCGGTGACATGTGTTTGTAAGAAGTTTGAGTTCCATGGCATCCTGTGTAGACACATTCTGCGGTTTTTCACACAGAAGAATATCAGGACAATCCCCGATAAATACGTCCTGCCACGTTGGACGAAAGGTGCAAACAGGTTGCACGGTACCATTTCCTTTCCGGAGCACCCGTATACTGACTTTGAAGAATCAGAGACGTTGCGGTATAATCATCTGGTGACGATGTTCACCCGTTTGTCCGTAAAGGGTGCTGCTACAATGGTCGGATATAAACATCTCCTCGAGGTAGCTCAGCAGCAAGAGCCCATCGTCGACCAATTGGAAGCAGCTTCAGTCAGCAATGCGGTTGACACCGAGCCTACGACGGGATCAGAAGATGACGAGCCGGGGGAGGGAGCCGACAATGATATCCGGCCTTCGGATCCAATTATATCGCAAACGAAAGGCCGCAAGAGATCTACGCGGATGAAAAGCTCTATTGAGACGGCAAGTCAACCAAAAAAGCTAAGAAGGTGTGCATTGTGCAACAAAATGACAGACCACGACAAGCGGAACCATTACAAGGCACTGGGGATAAGTCCAGTGCCTTTGCAAGACGGGGAAGAAGATGATGCCGAGGATGAGGACGAACAAGCTGCAGTGGAACTTTAGTGTACTGAATATTTTGTAATAATCTTTTATGAGCCATCAAAAGTGTCGGACATTTTGTAATAATATTTTAGTAATGACTCGTTTGTAATAACCTTTACAATCATTTTTTTATACGTGATTTCTTACACTGTCCGCTACACTGCGCAGCACAACATTAGAAACCTAAGGTATTAAAGAATACCCCCCCTACAACACTTAGTTTTTTTTTGTTTTTGTTCACTTCTCTGCGTCCGCTATACTATGTAGCGGACGGCCCCGCAGAATACCCCCCTACAACACTTAGTTTTTTTTTGGTTTTGGTTCACTTCTCTGCGTCCGCTATACTATGTAGCGGACGGCCCCGCAGAATACCCCCCTACAACACTTAGTTTTTTTTTGGTTTTGGTTCGCTTCTCTGCGTCCGCTATACTATGTAGCGGACGGCCCCGCAGAATACCCCCCTACAACACTTAGTTTTTTTTTTGGTTTTGGTTCACTTCTCTGCGTCCGCTATACTATGTAGCGGACGGCCCCGCAGACCCCAACACTTAGTTTTTTTTTGGTTTTGGTTCACTTCTCTGCGTCCGCTATACTATGTAGCGGACGGCCCCGCAGAATACCCCCCCTACAACACTTAGTTTTTTTTTTGGTTTTGGTTCACTTCTCTGCGTCCGCTATACTATATAGCGGACGGCCCATCAGAATACCCACTTAGTTTTTTGGTTTTGGTTCACTTCTCTGCGTCCGCTATACTATGTAGCGGACGGCCCCGCAGAATACCCCCCTACAACACTTAGTTTTTTTTTTGGTTTTGGTTCACTTCTCTGCGTCCGCTATACTATGTAGCGGACGGCCCCGCAGATACACATATTATCGATCACTTTGTTATTTTTTGAACACTTGCCCTGCAGATAGACAGATATCCAACACTTGGTTTCCCACCGTTAAATCACATTGGTCAATAAAATCAATCGCATTCAATAAATTTTTTTTAAAAAAGTGTTGTAACGTTACAATGTGAATTGGGGAACATCATCTCTCGCAGGAATTATGTTCCTTACACGGATTTACAATAAACCTAATAGCTCTAGGCCGGCCATTTATAATTTGCCAAGCAATCCTATACCTAAAGTCTTGTATGCATTCTTCGCTCCAGACAGTCTTCTTGAGGCTCTCAGACCGGCAAATGTAATCCATGTACATGCAGAGGAAGACGCCGCAGTCCGAGGAATTATGTTGCTTGGGCCTACTCCTCTTCAATCGGAAAATGAGGACCGGCCTGCGCGATACCTTCTCCCGACGCCTACCATTGACCAGGGCAGCAAAAAGATTCTGCGAGAACCATAATAAGCATTAAACATAGCTAGCAAAATAAGATTAATCAGTTTTATAATATGCAAGTTACAACAAGAAGGAAACAGGATCTTACCATGGCATCCAACTGGCCTATGCCTCGGTACATATCAATCACAGGCATCACGTCGGTATCGTCGTAGAGACTGTCGACGACTGAAACCGTGCTCTGTAATGGTTCGTAGCAAACCAAGTACCAGTGGGCATTCCCTAAAAAGGGGATTAGAAACACGTCGGCAACACTTGCGCTCACTGGACTATCCCTAGCAAGATATGCTTGTAGGTTAGGGGACGGTTTCCACTGGGCCATGCCTCTCCCCTTCCTTGCATTGCCCCAGTCGTGCCACTCTTGTACTAGGAGCTGATGGAAAAAAGCATCCAAGATAAACACGCGCAGACCGATGTCTGGATGCTCCCGACACCTTCGCCTCAGAATTTGCACGTAGTGCGAGATGACACCGCTGTCTAACCAAGATCCCGGCGCCAGCGAGGCGATCTCTGTCCAAGAGGCATTGTAATCCAAGCCCTCGGGGTGATCCACGTCATACGACGCTCCGTCTTGGGGGGCCCCGCTAAAATAACGGGCTCGGATTATATCGCATTTATGCGGCTTTAGGGGCCTGGCTGGATGCCCTTTCGGATATTGCCCTCGGGGGTCGATCGGGGGATATTGGCCTCCAATTCCTTCTTCGGCCGGCTGATATTCCCCTTCGGGGCCGCCAACTGGTCCCGCCCACGGGACAATGGGCAGTGCCTCGGAGAAACCGTAGTTTCCGAAAGGAAAGTCTTGCGTGACTTGAGAGAGGGGTTCCGGGAACAAATTGAAGGAGGGGCCGCTGTAATCGCCCCACGACGCTTGAGCCTGTCCCATCCCCGCTTCAGAGGTACCAACAACTCCCTGACTCACCCCTGAAGCCTGTCCAGAGGGATCACCGTATCCCTGGCTGACGCCCGTATAACCCATTCCCGGGCTTACTCCCGAAGACTGGCCCGATGCTTGGCGCAAAAAATTCCCGCAGCCTAAAGCCAATGTCGCAGCCTGTTGGCAAAGATCCTCGCCCATTGCGCTCACCAGATCCCTCCGCTCACTCAACTTCTGGAAGAATGCAAGCGAGGCATTAACCTACATCCAAAGAGATAAAAAATTAAGTAACTTCAATCAGACATTTATATTCAACTAATTTGGTTCAAGTCAGACTTGTTGGGCAACTTACGAGATTGTATGCCATACGCTCATCGATCTGACCCCTAGGCGCATACCTCTCCCCACGTTCAAAGTTTACAGGGGCTACTCTCCTCCGCGTGATGCGGTAGTACCACTCATCGTACTGATCGATGCTGATAACGGGGTCTGGCTCCGAGACGATGGCCGCCAGTGTGTCCTGCCAAGAAGTCCAAAGCTCTATTTCGGCCGCGCACAATTCGTACGCATTGGCGGTGCCAAACACTCCGACATCCGGTGGGTTCCTGTTAACCCTCATATCCGGGGCATCGACTGGCAAACCCTGCTCCAACTCAAAATGGCGCATTGCTCGGTCGGGCAGCTGCCACTCTGCGACCTCGAAATGGATCAGGGGTGTGCGCTGCAACCCGGAGAGCGTGAAGACGAACGACTCTCCCACCCGTCGCGCCAAACGTATGTACGGTGCCCAACGCATTTGGCCCGGAGATAGACGGTCGAACTCCCCTCGATAGTACGTAATGTTGTGATGGGGATCGACTCTCCTCTTGTAGTGGCTAGCCCTCCGGCTGTACTCCCAAGCACACAACCGAGGCCAGACTTTGTCGGTTCCATCCCTACGCGTTGGTGCACCGGGAGCAAGGTGTTCGTAAGACCACACCTGAGAACATCAAAAAATTATATTTATATCGTCGATTCAACAAAAATAAAACACAATAACGAAGACATGATTTATATGATATACCTGCAATAGCGAGAGACATGCACATATGGCTTTGGAGTTGGGCCTCGTTGCCTTGTGCAATGCTCGGTACAGATACGAAAGAACCGCTGCACCCCAGGCATAATCCCCAACCTCCGACAGGTTACCCAACAACGGTAAATATTTCACGCTGACCGTGTTCTTCGACGTCGTTGGGAATAAAATTGCTCCCATCACCCACAAGAGGAAGGCCTTTGTGTACACCACAAGCTCACGGCCCGTATAGTTTTCCGGCAAAACCCCGTAGGTATCTACCAACCACTTCAACTTTATACCACCAGTGCTAAATTGATCCTGGGGTATCGAAGTGAAGAAGTCTCGCGCTGTTCTCTTATTCGTTGCGTCTGACGGAGGAGCAATTACCGGCCGCCCCGTCACCGGCAACCCCAAGATGAACCCTACATCTTCTAGGGTAATCGTCATCTCTCCGATCGGGAAGTGAAACGTATTCGTTTCACTTCTCCACCTCTCAACAAGGGCACCTATCAAGGCCCGGTCAAGCTGTTGAAAGATCTGCCCATGCGTGAAAATCCCAAACCCAATTCCACGCAGTATGCTTTTCTGGGAATTGTTCAAGGTCCATCTCGTGAACTCGCGAGATACTTCTACGGTGGTGAGAAGTTCTCTTTCCTACGAATTATTAATAAATACAATTTGAGCAAAATGAACGGTAAAACAACGTTCGTAATAATAAGAAAGTTGATAAATAATGTATCTTACTCCACCATCCCATATGAGCGTACTGATATGGTTGGCTTGGTCGTATAACACGGATGGATCTTCTGGTCCAGGGATAAATTCCATTTTTTGCAACTGAAACTATGGAATCGGATTTTACAAACGCTAGCACATGAACAAATACATACATATATAAATCCTCATCACCGCTAGCACATGCTCAATGCATAATCAAAACCACGCATAAAACGCAATATTGATCACAACTATAGATTAGAAACATGTAAAGGATTGATTTTGTGAACTTACGTGATCTATTAGGGGGGGATTAAAGCTGCTCTTATGAAGAAATTGCGCAGATCTGCTTGCCAACGCCGCTGGGAATATTTGTGAGTAGGAAGAACACGGGGAGAAGAAGAGTGTAGAAGTTATAGGGGGACTTTCTTTTGGGTTTGAATATATATATTTGCTGTCCGCTGGACAATATATATTTGCCGTCCGCTATATAGTATCGCGGGTCTGTTCCTTGTCCGCTATATAGTATCGCGGACGCTAGACTTTTGGTAGTTTTCTCTACGTCCGCTATACTATGTAGCGGACGACACAGAAGAATTTTTTTGGTGGTCTTCTCTACGTCCGCTACATAGTATAGCGGACGGCCCCGCAGAATGTTTTTGGTTGTGTTCTCTACGTCCGCTATACTATGTAGCGGACGGCCCCTCAGAATACCATTACTTAGTTTTTTCTTCTACACTTTGTTCCACCTCTCCAAAACTTCGTTTTTTCTACACTTAGTTTTTTCTTCTACACTATATATATAGAACTATACAATGTGGCGTAATGTAATAAATTGGAATAAATTGGCGCCCGTAATGCAGTTTTAATAAATTGAAATAAATTGGCCCGAAGACTTGTTTTAGCGACATAGTACGTTAATGCTATTTTAATAAACTGACGCCCAAAGACTTGTTTTAGCGACGGAATCAACAATCTCAATTTTTCCAAAAAATAATGTACAATTCATAATCAACGATCTCAATATATCAATATATCGAGGCAACAAAAAAAGGCACAATTAACCAAGAAAAAATTTGAAAACATAATAAACAAGAACATAAATATTTTTATTATAATAAACTATGGTTCACAAATGGGGTACGAAAGCTTTTCACAAGCGCTCCGTTCAAAGATTACAACTTGAAAATCCCACCACCCAAGGTGTTCGAACACTACAAAGTCCCCGAGTTCGAGGCCATGCTGGCGCACGAAGACGTTCCAACCCTCTGCGAATTCCTTTTTTTGGGATCGGCCGGGCTTCAGCTTGATTTCAACCTGCCATGCCCCCTTGCGGCTATATAATCTTGCACTATCATGAATTGTTGTAAATTGATTGGTAAATGCTTCCGGTATGTCCTACCAAACACAAAATACAAAAAATAGGTTAGTTTTGGTTAAGAAAAACAAAAGATCAAACTTTTAACACACGAAAATACAGAGAAAGAGAAAGAGGGATAGCCTACAAGTTCATGCTCAAATCCCGGCATCATGACTTTGAAAAAGTGTTTGCCTACCAGGTGCAAGTTGCCAATATAATCGTAGGCGTAGGTGGTCTCCGATCCAGAAGCCATCGAGATCGTCGTTGAGGTGAGGACGGTGGTGTCGGCGGAGATGTGGGTGACCGGAGATGTGAGTCGCCGTAGATGGGGTAGCGGCTTTAGGTTAGATGTTCGAGAGAGGGGACGCCGTCCGCTACAATAATATATATACCCCGATCTGATTAAATATTTATAGCAGGAGAGAGTTGACGAAGGGACGCCGTCCGCTACAGATACCAAGGGACACTGTTGACGCCATACAGATACCAGGGGACAGTTCTCGGGGCTCACGCCCGAGACTTTATAGGCGACCGAGGGGACAGGCCCTGACATGTGTCAGCCTAGAGATCGTCCGCCATACAGTATGGCGGACGCCTTTTTCCTGACACATGTCAGGAACAGAAAGGCGTCCGCGAGACAGTCTCGCGGACATGGGAGGAGGGCAAAAAGGTAAAACTCCCGTCCGCGAGACAGTATGGCGGACGGGAACCAGTTTTGGAAAAAGGCGCGATCTGGACCGTCCATCTTTCAGGATGGACGGTCAGATCGCGCTAGCAACTTAACTCCATTTGCTAGCGCTATCAATGGATCAGCTCCCTATATATATATATATATATATATATATATATATATATATATATATATATATATATATATATATATATATCTATATCTATACTATATATAATGAGAAGACATTTTTTGGTGTCATACCCTTTTGGTGTTACATTAAGAGTGTATGTGATACTGACACGTGTCCAAAATGAGGGTAAAATCAAAAAACACATTTTTGGGTATTACATAACTACCTACTTATAGTAGTGACAAGTGGCATTCCAAGAAAAATTATAAAAATTGACAAAATAAAGATCTTAATTGGTAACTAACTACCCATAAAATTTATATTTTAACAAAATTTACACTGTTAATTTTATTCTTGCACACGCATCGCGTGTGCCACCGTCACTCGTTATATATAATGAGAAGACATTTTTTAGTGTCATACCCTTTTGGTGTTACATTAAGAGTGTCTGTGGTGCTGACACGTGTTCATAACGAGGGTAAAATCGGAAAACACTTTTTTGGGTGTTAAATAACTACCTACTTATTGTGGTGACAAGTGGCATTCTGAAAAAAATTATAAAAATTGACAAAATAAAGATCTTAATTGGTAACTAACTACCCATAAAAATATGTTTAGTTTTACAAATTTATATTTTAACAAAATTTATACTATTAATTTTATTCTTGCACACGGAAAATACTTTTTTGGGTGTTAAATAACTACCTACTTATTGTGGTAACAAGTGGCATTCTAAAAAAAATTATAAAAATTGACAAAATAAAAATCTTAATTGGTAACTAACTACCCATAAAAATATGTTTAGTTTTACAAATTTATATTTTAACAAAATTTACACTATTAATTTTATTCTTGCACACGGAAAATACTTTTTTGGGTGTTAAATAACTACCTACTTATTGTGGTGACAAGTGGCATTTTAAAAAAAATTATAAAAATTGACAAAATAAAGATCTTAATTGGTAACTAACTACCCATAAAAATATGTTTAGTTTTACAAATTTATATTTTAACAAAATTTACACTATTAATTTTATTCTTGCACACGCATCACGTGTGCCACCGTCACTCGTATATATATATGCATTGAGCATGTGAACTTATGTGAGAATGTGCTAGTTTGATAAAAGCTTCCAAACTTAACATTTTTTCATAATTTCAATTGCAAAAAAATGAACTTCAACCTTAGACCAGATCCGTATTATACGACCAAGCAAACCATATCAGTATGCTCATATGGGATGATAGAGTAAGATGCTGATTTTATTAACTTTCTTATCCTCACAAACATTGTATACCGTTTGCTTTGCTTAAATTGTATTTATTAATTCGTAGAAAACAACACTCCTCAACACAGTAGAAGTATCTGATAATTTCGGATTGTAAAAATTAAACAGATACCAGAAAAAATTGCGTGTGAAATTGAGTTTGAGGTTTTCACGTACGACAAAAATTAGCCATGAGAAAAGTCAACAAATTCAGAGCCCAGCCTAGCTCAAAACCAAATATGTGTAATAGGGCCCGTCCCGCCCGCCCCGCCCCGCCCATGTAGTACGGAAGTTAAAATTTTAGTGTGAATGAGACATATTACAAGTTGTGATGCATGGTCTACATTTGAAGGCATAACAACCAATACTTTGTCTATGTTCATTAGAAATCCTTAAACCCTATTAAATCATGGTTGCAAGTATTAAAGATTAGGGAAATATATTCCGAGTAGAATAGAGGATTTTTTTTATAAGAAAAAATAAAGCAAATTGTACTATACTAATAAGACTCTATTTTCACCAAGAATTTGCATTTGAAATTTGTAAGATTATATATATATATATATGTGTGTGTGTGTGTGTGTGTGTGTGTGTGTGTGTGGAGTTACCCATCTTAGCTTACTGAATTTTCATGACAGGGTCTAATGCAATAATTGACGCAATGGTTGGGAGTCATTTATTGATTGCAAAATCCTTTTGCTGGATCAGCTTTTTCAACAGTGGGGTGGACTTCCGCAGGAGAATGAGGTAGGCCTGCTTGGTAAACCTTATGCAATAGTGATCTTTATTTATGTTTATGTCCTTAGGCAAGCCCACGTCCATCTTCCAAGTGAAGTACTAGTGATTTGGGTCATACGCGATGGATGTGCAAAGGTAAAATTAATAGGGATTTTTCGCACACATTAAAGGTGTAAAAAAGGATTGTGGGCGAGAGAGATAAAGGACGTGGTTTTGTGAGGATTGTGAGAGAAAGAAATCAGGGACTGAGTTATGGAGGTTCCTAAATTATAAGTGAACTAGCCCAGTAATCCGAGTCAAGCTCTGGCTGATTTATAAAATACAGAATGCCATAAGGTTTGAAAAAGCATATTAATGTGTAACACATATTGTGAGACAAAAAAGAAATTAATGTTATAAAAAATTTCTTATTTAGCTAAAAAGAATAGCATTAGTTTTAAATTGATCACGACAAACTTAAGTAAAATATCACAAAAAGATTTCATATGCATTACTCCTAACTTTCGATTCTTAAATAGCATTTTTTATTTGATCGGATTGCATGCAATTAATATGAGATATTTGAATATACATGTCTGTTTACCATTAATTTATATTATAAGCTAAAAGGTAAAGAATAGATATCGACGCAGTGGAGCCGCTAGATACTTGTCTTGTTTAAGATTTTGTTTTAAGTTATCAAGTAGTATTTCAAATGAATATTAACTTACCACTTAGAGTAGTAGAATAGTCATTCTGGTGCCGTATAGAACTATAACTAAAGATCGTTATGCTATGATGTATTGCCTTTTGAATTTGTAAATGTTACATATGAGTTTAATTTCTTAACTTCAGAAGGTTTTTAAGGTGTTATATACATACATGTTCATGAGGTTACTATAACAATTAAGCAGAAATCTAAAAGAAATAAAGTTGTATTTCAAATTTAACAGGACTTCTGCATACATCTTATCACTTGTCACCAAGTTATTACTTTTTACAAAATAAATTTAACAGAACCACTATATAATATCCAATATTTTCTTATATATATATATATATATATATATATATGTGTGTGTGTGTGTGTGTGTGTGTGTGTGTGTGTTTCTTTAATTCTTGTAAGATGCTAGTTATGAGACGTTCAATTGATTAAGATAACGTGTCCTTATTTTGGAGTGTTAAAATTATTTTTTACATCTTTTATGACTACTATTGTTGCCAAGCTAGTTATATTTCTTATATCTGCTAAGTGCATATAATAGTACTTTCTGGAACGATACTTGTTTTATCACAACATAATACAACATCTATATACCAAAATATGTCAAGTTATACTTATAATGATAAGGAGCTTGGAAAGGATAACAAATATCATTATATAAGTCTAATATTATAGGACAATCATTAATCAACATCCTGCTATTAATTCACAAATAATCACCATTCATAGTTAAAATCAAGGACTAATTATACTTATGTCCCTGATGTTAGAGTATAATTATAATCAAGGACGCTAAGTTTTAAAAGGTATCAGCCGTGTCCTTCTGTCGTTAATCTGTTGAAAAATCATTCATTTTTGCTGATGTCAGCGGTACGTATTTTTAAAATACTAATACTATCCTTATTTGGTATATACGTTATATACAAATATTTGCTGGGAAAAAAGATAGAGTGTCCTTTATGTAGGTCCACCGTTCACCCTATTGAGACCGATGTGCTGAACAAGTTAGTGTGAGAATCGGAGGCCGAAATTATCGAAAACAGCTTTCGGATCTAGATCAAGAGCGTCAGCCAACGGGGAGCCCCGACAGAATCTCGCCGGAGGTCCTACTCCATCGGCTCGTTCGACTATATTGTCGGCGAAGGGTACACATGAGGAGCGTCGATCTGTACAAAAAAGGACTCCGCCAGAGCCTGGTTTCTCAGCCCGAACTGTCGGGAGAAATCCTAGCTGCGGAAGTCGCCAGCAGACGGAGTTGGCTGAAGGACTATGTCGACAGAATTTCGGCCATTTCTGATTCCTCTCGTGCGATGTCATTTTGGAGCTTTGGAAGGTTCTTCACTGGGAGTAGCCGCCAGAGCAAAACGCCGTTGTCGCGGCTGCCGAAGATGTAGAGGCGAATAGAGTCGGAGAGAAGATCAACGAGTTGTTTCGATGGCTTTCCGGGGTTGTGGTTGGAGTTGTTGGGGAAAAAGATAGAGAGTGGAGTTGCAGGTTGGAAAAAGAGATTAGGGAAGAGAGGAATGAATGGCATTTGTAAATTAGATTCCAAAGTCAGGGTAATTTGGTCTTTTCGTTTCAAACCGTTATGTATAACGGTTTTTCGTTGGGTCAATAGATATAAGCGTTATTTATCCAAACTATTGTCATTTTCTGTAATTATACCCTAACATCAGGAATATATGTGTAATTAGCCCTAAAATCATTGCCATTATAATCAGAATTAATATTTAATGCTTATAACTTGTCTATGATTTACTAATTGGTCTTATTTCATGGAAATTTAATTAAGTATAAGTAAAATGAAATTATTTATCGCGAGGGCCCTACGTAGAAATGAACTTGGCTGTAATTAGTTTTGTAAAATTACACGGATATATTTATGTATCTTAAAGATTTTGAATGTTCTCAAATATAGTAACTAAGATTTATTTGATTTAATTGTATCATTTTTCTTCTAAAACATATATGATTTCTTTTCAAATTCTTATATATAGGATTTAGTCACTTTGTGATCATGCAATCTTATCAATGCAAAAAATTATCCTATAATTTGATTATCAAAGTAATATTATATATATATATATATATATATATATATATATATATATATATATATATATATATATTTGCCATCAATATATTATATGGTCCATACCTTTATATATATTAAATTAACTGTAACACGGGGATCACACTTAAAATTATATTTGCATACCTTTAGATTTGTCAAACGTGTGGTCCCATCCAAAAAATATCGTCAAAATTTTAAAGTTAACATAAAATAATAATAATATATTGTATACTGCTAATGCAGAACTTAGAATATTTAAGAGTTTAATTACTTATAATAAAAATACCATAGAAAAAGATTTGTTCCAAAATTTTCCAACATGAGATTAGCTCAATTTAACTCATGCTCGCATGCTTAAGGTTTTAAATTTACACTATTTGTAAAAATATATCTAATATAAAATTTGAATATTATGATATTCATGAATTTAACAACCAATGCTACTGAATATGATAGTGCAAAACCTTAGACTAAGAAAGTCATTGACCAAAATTTATAGCCAACAAATTTATTAAATTAGATTCATCTTTGAATTAATCAAGGTTGACAATTTTGTTGAAATCTGAATTAACCATGCTAACTTTATTTCGGTCTATACGTACCTTTACAAGGAATTCTACAATAGCTTCTTTGGGCAATACATCATCACTTATCATAATATTATGTATTCAATGTGAAATAAAATTTACAAATACTTTATGTTAAATAAAAAAGTGCCGCTAAATGTCAATACTATCTTGGATGGAGTCCTTATCTCTAGTTTAGTCAATTTATATGTTAGTAAGACTTATAAATTATTTAAAAATTATATTTCAACAATCTAAAACTCTTCCTCATAAGCATACTAATCTATCAAAACTCAATTTTGACAATTATATATCTAAAAAGCTTACTCTAATATGATGATAAATATCCTTAGATCTAAAAAATATAAATAACTTTTGATATTGTAAAACAAAATAATGATCTAACATATAATTTAAATTTGATAATATTTTTAAATTTAACTTTTACGAGAATAATATATAGGACTGTATACATGTAATTAGTCTAATATCTACTAATTGATCTTGTTATTCATGTAAATTTAATCAACTACAAAAATATTTCATTTTTCTCGGTTATTATAGTCGTATTAAAAATAAATTGTTAGTCTATAGTTAATTATGATAAGCTTTGTTTTAAGTTTTAGCGACGGATATTCCGTCACTAAAAGTCCCTCGTATAAAAGCCCGTTACTAAAAGTTTGGCGACGGAATTTTCGAATTCGTCGTCTAATATTGCACTTTTTGTGACGGATTTATTTATTAATTAGCGACGGAATATCCTTCGCTAATTATATTTTATGTATTTTAATTTATTTTCTATTTTGTGAATTTAGCGACGGAATAATTTTTTTGGTGACGGAATGTTCCGTCGCTAAATAAGAGTTTTGGCGACAGAATATTCCGTCGCTAAAAAGTTGATAGAAGAAACACTTTTGGCGACGGAATTAATCCATCGCCAAAAGTCAAATTTTATTTTATTTAATTTTTCTATTACCCAAACCTGTAATAAAAATTTTAATTCTCAACAACGCACAATAATCAATACACAAAGACATATATACAATCAATTATAAAAAATTATTTATTATAAAAAATAGTCATGATGTACAAGTCGGGGCGGGGGGAGGGGGGACAAGCTAGGACCGGGCACGAAAAGGGCTCATCAGGAATTACCGAGTCCCGGATCTAGATCCTGCTGATCTGGGGCCGGCTTGGCATGTCCAGCAGCGGTACCCTGTTGATCCCGCTCCTTGATCATCCTTAACACCACCGTAGCAATGCGCTGGATCTCCTCCTCGTCCAACGGATGCCGAGGAGCCGGTGTCTGTGGAGGGGCAGTGGGGGGTGAGGACGCTCCTATCACGGCACGAGCAGTCGTGCTAGGCAGGCCGCGTATGCGGCCTTTTGGCTGATTTACGACCTCCGGCGTATCCAGTCATCACTTCAATGCCCAAGTACTCGCACCGTAGTAATGGACGCTGATGGCTGTCCGGACTCCCTAAGCTGTTTCATACCAGGCCTACAAAAATAATGATTTAAAGATATGTTAGGGCATTAATTAACGCGACAGGCATTGAGGATAGTGAGAAAAAATTAACATCTTAATTAAACACATCGACTTATATCGATCCGCTGGGCAATATCCGAAACATAGTCTCCAGTTTGTCAATTAGGGTTCAATTACTTCAATTTAGGATTCAATTAGGGGGTTCTATTAGTCCAATTTAGCATTCGTGGACATTTTCTCATTTTGCCACGTGAATTTTAATATTATATGAAACCAATTATAATTATCAACATTTATCACTTTCTAATTTTGAATTTGAATCTCTCTCACCAATTAAAATTTATCTTATTAGTTTAAAATTCAAAAGTAATTTGCAATTATAGCACCTCAATTAAGTTTTCATAATTATCATTTCTCATTAATCTAACTAAAATCTGATTCCACAATTATTTGCAAAGTATTTGCACAAAATCAAATCTAATAATATTCATTACTTTTGCCACATATATTAATCATATTTAATTAATTATAGTACACTTCACCTTTTCTTATCACATGTAGGAACGCTCATCTTTTTCCCCTCTCTTTCATACACACACGCAAACCTAAATTCCTAATTAAATAATTTTGGTATTTCAGCACCCGCTTTCTTCCTCTTTCTAAGTCCGAATCCCTAAAATCTTGCCTTATCCCTTTGATTTTCTTTCTTCCATTCCCAGCTTCTCTGTCCACCCCTGATATCTTGCCTTTCCTAAATCTTCGGCCATGATTATCTTCACACATTTTTTCACTTGAAAATATATAATATAATTGAGGAAATGATATAAATTTACGCAATTATATCTTTAATTGCAACTTTATCTAATATAAAGTTCGTACCCAAGCGATTGGTGTTTTCTTTTCAAGGTCGGTAGGTTTCTCTTTTTCCCACAATTTGACCTAATATTCTCGAATAGTGAAATTCTTTATGGTTGTAAGCACATAATGACCCGTTGCAACGCACGAGTATCAAACTAGTTCAGATTATACATGGCAGAGAAGACAAATTAACAACAAATTCAGATTATGGCCAAATGCTTCATAATCAACAAATTCAGAGGACAAAATAATGGCCAAACATCCAAATTAACAACAAATTCAAATTATACATGGTAGAGAAGACAAATTCGAATGTTTTATGTACGTACATTGAAATTCATAAGAGTTTATACAGGCAGAGGTGTGATTATGGCCAAATGATTGATAATCAACTTTGAAAAATAAACAACAACATTAATTTAGGGCAATTGACATACAGATCTCGAGGTGGGTACGACGACGGTGGCGTTGGTGGTGTGGCGGCAGTGGTGGGCTTCGTGGCGCAGCGACAGTGGAGGGCTTTGTGGCACGGCAGCAATGGAAGGCTTGGTGGTGTGGCGTCGGGTGGGGGACGGGGGTGTCGCCGGAGGTGGGTCATCGTCGAGAGGGGTCGCCGGAGGTGAGAACGGTGGTGGGTGGGTGAGAGAAGAATTTCAAAGAGAGAAACAAGGAGAGAGAAAGAAACCAGATCTGGTTATAAATCAAGGATATTTAGCGATGGAAATAACACCGTCGCTAAAAATCCGTCGGTGAAGATTTTATTATAAAGACTTTTATCGACGGAATTTTTAGCGACAGTTTTATTCTGTCTCTTAAAATCATTTAAAAAAACCTCAAAAAATACTAATTTTCTAAAAAATTATTTAGCGACGGTAATTTCGTTGCTAAAAGTCCGTCGTTAAAAGTTTGTCTGCAAATACTTTTACCGACGACGTCTTTCGTCGGTAATAGTATTAAACGACGGAATCTTCCGTCGCTTAAAGATCTTTTTAGCGACGGAATACGTTTCGTCGCTAAAAATCTATCGCAAAATACATATTTTCTTATGGTGACATATTTTTTCAGATATACAAAGAGTACGTGCAATTTTTTATATTTTTTCAAATCTCATATTTAATTTGTTTTCTAAATCCTTATATAAGGGATATAACCGGTTCGGTAGTCGTGAGATCTTATTTAAAAATGATGACTTATAACTCCTATATCTATATATACGAGTAATGATAATACATTTAACTCAATTAGAATGTCATTTTTCTTCTTTCTGAATCTATTATGTTATTTTTATATAATGTATTTACATTAAAGAGTGGTTTCAAAATACAATAGTCAAAATTAAGTCATAATAAGTTGGTGTATTGATTAGGTTGATTTCTAAAATATTTAGAATTAATTTTTAAATTTTACAACCCTTATTTTTCTTGCTTAAATTTTTTAAATTTAAAAATAAGAACCCCATCACAATTTAAATTAATTGTTACATCTTTTTTTTTGTCCCAAGTCTCATAAGCTGTTTATCTCCATTAACTTTTCTTCTAAATCAAAAGTATTATTTTTGTTTTTTATACATGAATTTTTATATTCATATTAGAGAGTAGTTTTAAAGATACAATAGTGGCTATTAAGTCCTAATAAATTACTATATTGATTTGTTTGAGTTTCAGAGTGATTAGAATTAGTTTTGAATTATATAGGGCTTATAGAAAATCTTCACTACTCCTGCAAAATTAAGTAGATATAAAAATAAGGATCTAATCTCAATTTAAATTAATTATTCGTTCATGTTTTTATTCTAAATCTCATATATTATATTTTTGGGTCTATGGATTTTAATTTTCATATTAGAAAAACACTTTTAAGGACATAATGAAGTCTCATTAGATTAGCATATTAAATTAGGTAGAGTTTTAGAAGGACTCGGATTAGTTTTCAAATTATATAAGACTTACTAATATAGAAGTTAATTAATCTTAAAAATAAAGACTATATAATCTGATGATGTGTCATATATATAAAGAAACGATGATGTGTCGTGCAAGAAAGTTATCAATGTCTTTATCGTTTCGCTTATTATATACTCCATTACATAGACTACTCCTAGAACTAGTCATGTAATTTGTCATGCTTCTTGCGTTTTTATCTTCATGGAATAAACTCACATTCAATTATCAGTATCCAAAATTTGCATCTTTTTAATGTTTGCTGAGTTCCCGAACTGATATACCATTATCATCTTAAAGGTTAAATATGCCAAAAATACACGAAAATTTCACTTGAGGACCACATTTTCAATTTTTACATGTCAGGGTCTAGAGTTCTAATTTGCAAGTATTATGTATTTCCGTCTAAAATCCTAAGTGTGCATGCGCTTAAACCGACAGGGGAAGCAATATCAACCCAGATTTGGTTCTTTTCTCATCTCTTTTTCTATTTCCCATTCTTTTCTCAACAGTCCACCCTATCTCCGTTGGCGCCACAAGCCAAGCCTAACATAACCACCACCACCCACCACCACTCCGTGAAAATGCCATCGTCAAGACCAATACCTTGCCATCTCTAGCATTTGTCCACTCTCTTCTGGCCACCACTCCACAGTATTCTTTCTCGATGTTAACACCATCACTCTGTGCGACCCTCGTACCTCGAATTCATTGCATATGTGGGTAGATTTGGTAGGTTGTGTGTGTAGATTAGGGGGGAATGGGTGTGGTTTTGGGCGTGTCAATGTGCGCGAGCGCGTGTGTGTATGCTTGGGCATATGTGTGTTTATATACGACTATTGGTGGGGTGTTTGTGTGGTGGGGAGGGGAGGGGAGGGCGGGACGAGGAGGGGGAGGGGCGAACACAATTAGTGTGTGGAGTATGTGGGTGTGATGGTAGGTGATATAGGATTAGGTGAAGGTGGGGGTGGGCCGTGGGGTGAACGGGTGTCGGTGTAGGGGCGGGTGATGGGCAATAGGGTGGGCGAACAAGTAAGTGTGTGCGTGTGTGCACGTGTGTGTGGGGGTGGGTGATAGGCATGAGGGAGGGAGGGAGGGAGGGAGGGAGGGACGGGGGCGTGGGTGGATGGTTGACTCTCGTGTTTGTGTGATTATGTTTGTGGGACGGGGGGAGAGGGGATGAGGGTGAATAGGTGGTGTGTGACTGCTTGTGTTCAATGTGTTTTGCGTGTACATGTGTGTGTGTGTGTGTGTGTGTGAGCGAGAGTCTGTTTATATGTGGGGGAGTGGGTGATTGGCGATTGGGAGGGGGGAGGGGGTAGGCGTGTGGACGAGAAGAAGGGCGGTGCACGTTTTAGTGTTCGGTTTGGTGGCGGTAAGGTGTGGCACTGTTAGGTTGGGTTTGGCGAGTTGAGGGGCAGAATTGGGTTGGTGCCCTGTAAAGAGGGCGATGGCTGGTGGCCCGCAAAGGGGGCGGTGGCTGATAGTAGATGGGGTCAAAAGTTTAGTTTTTGCCATATTTACATGTAAATTGATACTTTTGCCTCTGATAGTTTAGGAGTAAAATTAGATATTTAGACGGAAATACCTACTAATTGCAACTTAAAACTTCTGATCCTGACGTGCAAAAAAATTGAAAACATGGTCCTCAAGGGAGATTTTTTGTGCACTTTTAGGCTACTAATAAGTATTTAACCATTAAGATGATAATGACATATCACTTTAGGAACTTGGTAAACATAATCAACTGCAAAATTTGGACATGAAAATTGAATATGAGCTTCTTCCGTGAAGATAATAATGCGAGAAGCACGACAAATTACATGACAAGCTCCTAGAGTTGTTTATGGATTCGGATCCCGGCTGTGCTGTCCACAAGTTCCCTCTCTCTCTTCCCCCTCTCAAACACATGACATTTATTGTCAGGCACTTACAATTTCAGAAGAGTTTTGGCTGTATTTTAAGCCGCTAGAAGAGCTGACAACTCCACAAGTAGCATCTAAATAATGGTCAACAAATATAATGATCACGACTAAAAATTGTCGATGATAGTCTCTACAATAATGCCATTAATTATATTGAAAGACCGCTGAGTTGGGCTTTCTCTACTACCAAAATTTTGTCATAAAAGGTATTGAGTTTTGGTTTCGGCTTCCTGGCTCACCTTTGAAGTTTAATTGGTTTGTGCATGGCATTTTTTTCTATCTGCCCTGTAGGTGCGCACATATATATATATATATATATATATATATATATATATATATATATATATATATATATATGGTTCTATTTCTGCAGTAAACATTACGTGCAATAATTTGCATTTAACGAGCAACGGTGAAAACAGATTGGTCTGCTAAAAAAAGTTTCACTTGGTGAATTTTTTGTTTTATTGTCTTAGATTTTTAACATGTCCAAGAAAACTTTGCTATCAAATCTATCGAAAGTGATGCTAGCTTTTTCAAAAGTTTATCTCAAATCTTAGTTCTCCAATGAGGTGCTAGAGTGCTTCTCCAGCATATTAAAGATAGCGATGCACTTTTTAAATGTGCATGAACCGGAGTTTATTATTCTTATTTCTTGAGTATTGCTAATCATCTGAAAATTGTATATAAACTTTTGTTATGAAAAACTTGGCTCAGGCACTCTTTTGGGAATATAATCCTACATATTGAGAAAGTTACATATTGAGAGAAGTAGTATAACATTTCAACATAGGCTTTAATGAGACTCTCCGCATTCTTTTCTGAGCTAAAAGTCCAGTTGGACTTACATAATTTTTCCTTTCTTTTAGTTTCCGATGTTAGATAGCAAACTTGACAACCAACAAAAGAGTCAAAAGCATGATAACTCATTTTCTTTCTTATGGCGCTCTAAGTGTGTTTTTACTAATTGTCGTAGTTTCTCTGATCACAGACATGTAATTCAAAAGTTTGCATGATAAGTAACCTAAAAGTATTAAAACAATCCAAATATCCTTTTTCTTCCTTCGTATCTCAGCAACAAGAGGTTATACGCCCCTTGATCGGTGCCTTCCTGAATGGTCAAGGCACACCATCCACGCTCAGCTAAATGATTTCGCTGAAGTTTGCCTAGAAATTACTTTCCATTGAACCACGAAGGAAACACATATACAATGGGCCGGGTCTGAGTTATTATGAAACCTGAAAATAATGCAAATAAAGGATTGAATAGGCTTATGATTAATGATACCACCCCTTTAATGGGAAAAAAAAAAGGTGGCCGAGTAGTGGAACACATCTCTGTCCGTTTTGGCTGTCGGTGATCTATTGGGTATGAGCTAAGCAACGTGGCGTAGCATCCTCGCACTCGCACTCCATAGTTATGTAAGCGAGACTTGACTTGAAGTCCATTTACAAATTAAAATTATTGAAGCGGGTCTCAGAATGGTTGAACGAGACTCAAAGTAACTTTACCTAATTCGAGTAAAAGATGGGACACTGAAAAATCAGTTAAAAAGATTGCAGGAAAGGGAGGAGTAATTATGAGCGAGAGGCGGAAGGCAACCCAAGGCAAGGAAGCAACATCATTGCCGACCACACTGAAGGTGGATCAGCACAAAACTGGTAAAAGAGAAAAAGCAGCAAAGTGGGTGTTGGTCACTTTCATTTTTTTGTCTTCCTTCTCCTCATTGTGCGGTATATGGCTGTCCTACTGCTTGTAATGGACACTGACCAAGCCCGAAAGCAACAATCTTTTCTTGTCAAACATTTTGGTACATCCAATAGTTCTGCAGATACGCAACACTAGCGCATACGTGGTGTTCTTGTACATGCGTTGAAAAAACAGAAAAAGGCCAATACATTTCTTCTTTGTTTCTTTTCCAAAAAAGCAGGTAGTCCAAGCCAATCCAAATGGTAAAAAATGATACCATTCGCGTGTACACACACCATTGAACCGTAGAAAACTCCGGTCTCCTGATGTTGGGAGTAAAGTTCTCATGTCTTACTTTTCCTTGTTCATCATACTAATGTTGGGTGTTGGGTGTTGGATGATTTGAATGGATGAACTTGAACTCTACTGGTACTCCTTTTCGGTCATTGGACGTTGGCGAGGAAAAAGTCTCGTTAAAGATTATGATTGTTATGACTCTTTTGAATTAAGTTCACGCAGTTCGATCATAAGTGTCCTGTTCGCGTACGTAGATCCATTATGTTATTGATACTCACAAACCATAAGTGATCCACAAGCAAAGTAACTTGCTAAGATTAGGTTCTCAGGATCCAGTAATAACTTCAAGCGTGTTCAAATCTTTTAAGTGTGTTAAATCAATAAATAAAAATAATTAACGAAAGTAATAGTTCGATATATGATATATGGGCATTCGAAGTACTATACAGATCAACTCGTCATATATGGCCTATTTCAAGTACTTCACAGATATTCTCAAAATGAATTAAAACATGTACATCTTCGTGAATAAGAGGTGGTTAGTTTTAATCGTGTAATCATGTTTACTGGAAATTACACAATAAACACCTTTCTGAAAAATGTAACATTGTCAACCCAAAATCAAACTGAATTTGGGAGATAGGACAGGACTGTTGCAAAGAACTTGACTAACTCCAGACCCATCGTCGTCGTCCTCATCATCATCGTAACAACCACCTGCGATTGAGTAGTGCAATGCAAATGGTCATGAATCCAACTCATAGATTCAGGGGTCAGATTAGGTCCAAAGGTGGCTGCATACAATGTGACAAGGAACGCGAACCTTATACGGCCCCCACTATTATTATTTTTCCAATGAATGACTAACCCTTCCATATAGGGTATCCCTCGCCTGACACTTGTCAAAAGCCTATGCTTCCATGTTCCCTAGATAAAGGGATTAAGAGACAGGATATGATCCGCATGCTCAAAAAGAAAAAGAAAAAGAAAAGTGGCCTAAGACGACTTGATTGACTTTGATGCTCAACTTGAATGAGACTGTTAGATGACCCTAGTGTTTCTTAAAAGATTAGTTTGTCATGCTAGTTGCAGTAATTTTCATTCTATCAATATACTTGTTTTAGGACGATTGTATCTCATGTGTTTAAATGGTACATTGACTTAGCCGAAGTTATTTATTGTAAATCATGGTGGTCATCATTTGGTGTGATGGCCCTGTAATCATTTGACTCTTATAATTCACTGAACAACATGTACAAGATTCTCACAATATGCTATTCTTAATTGTTGCGGAACATTCACATGAACACAATCTTGTCTTTTGCCCATAGACTACCTGCCATAATGCCGCCCGGCTACCACCACTTCCAAGCCACACCATCACTGTATATATTCCTTATCAAGAAACCTAATCTTGTGTGTGGTTTGCTGATACTCTATTGTTTTGTTTTCTGATATATTCATAAACTCTACAAAAGTCATATATTGGTCATTTCGTCGCTTCGATCATAATGTGCTGTAATTATACTTTTATTGGTTGTCTAGCTTTCAAAGTAGGCGTCAAAAGTTGACAAACTTTAACCAAGTAGCTAGTGATCAATTTGTCTACTACTTTTTTGTGATTGGTTTTGCTTGTGTCGTGAAATTATGTAGGACATCGTCACTAATCTTGAAGAGAGATTTGACAAACTAAGTGGGACAAAGGAAAAGGAAGAGATAGCAGATCGAGGACTTTGGATCCCCCATCATTCAAACATGCTACTATAAAAAGAGACTCTGAGACCTCAAATGCGTGAATGACTCGAGACTAACTCCCACCGGCACCACCATGGATGTTGAGAAAGTTTTCCACATGACTGGAGGAGTTGGCGTCACTAGCTATGCCCAAAATTCTTCACTTCAGGTCTCTCTCTCTCTCGCTCTCTCTCGTTTCCAAAGTAGGCACCAAAGCTGAACTTATGCCCTGGATGCATGTGGTTCTACCACTTGGGGGCTTTTTTCAGACTGGAAATAATTTCACGCTGATGTGAACAGAAAGTAGATACAAAAGATGAATTGCTCGATCTTGTGTAAACACGTCAAACAGCAAAATTAAGATCGAAATGGCTATATATACTCTACTGTCCTGATCGTTTTGAAGCTTTCCCTTGGCAGAAGAAGGCCTCTGATAAGGTGAAGCACATTACTCTAGACACCATTCAAGAACTCTACCGTACAACGACTCCGAAAAGCTTAGGCATAGCAGACTTGGGCTGTTCCTCTGGGCGGAATACACTTTCAATCGTAAGAGACTTGGTTGACATCATAGTAGGCACAAGTCGTCGAATCATGCAGACTACAGCGCCACCAGAGTTTCGAGTGTACTTAAACGACCTGCCGACCAATGACTTCAACACAATCTTTAAGGCCTTGCCGGATTTCTACAGGGAGCTACGGAGAGTAACAAGTTGCGAGAGTACGCCAAGCCCATCTATATACATAGCTGGTTATCCTGGAACATTTTATGGTAGACTTTTTCCAGACAAGTGCCTGCACTTCATCTATTCCTCCAATAGTTTGCACTGGTTGTCCAAAGTGAGTTATTCTACATAGCAATTTTCTGTTTTCCGTTTACATGATTACCTTGTGCCACACTTCCGGAGTACATGCTGAATATTATTAGGGGATTTACTGGTATATTGTGCGTATATACTTTGAATGTCGCTAGATTTTTAATAGAATCAGCAACCATTTCTTGCCAGTAAAAGGAGAATTGAAGTCATCGACTCGTAGGATACAACCATGGTGGCAATAATCTTTCAAAGAAGCAAAAGAATTTGAAGAGGATGACCATATCCTGTTTGACATCCTGAAACTTGGAGCTACTTTGTAATTCGTTTGTGGGATCTCATGTTCATGGCCAAAATCCAATGATAGGGGGTCGCCTTGTAGGGAATAGTTTGAGGAACTTAATGTGAGAGAGTTAACAATGCGAGAATGTGTGTGATTTTAGCAGTGCATTGGTATTTACAAAGTGCGACAACATCTTTATCTACTTTGAGAACTTGAACCTTATCCCACCGAGGATCGTGAGAAAAAAAGAAGATAGCCTTAACCTCGTCCACGGTTGTTGAACTTCTTTGATATGCAGGTGCAACTTGTTCTTTTTAGTAAAAGCGAACATCTAGCTACTGGGACTTAGAACAATTTCAGCTGGCTTTTAGCCAATTATTTTGGCTGCCCGAATTGTGTAACACACCAAAGCCAGGTTGAAGCCATAAGCTGGCTTAAATGTCTCTAGCTTTTTGGGGGTACCCATTCGTTTATCGCCCTAGTGAACTTTGCCAGCAGATACAAAGCTACAAGCCATGAGCTTAACGATATCATCCTGTAGTGCAGGTTCCGCCAGCTCTTTATAACAAGCAGGGCAGGTCCATAAACAAAGGCTGCATTTACTTATCCAAATCCAGCCCCCAAATGGTGTCACAAGCATACTTCGAGCAGTTCCAAGAGGATTTCCATTTATTTCTCCGGTCAAGATCTGAAGAGCTTGTTACCGGAGGACGAATGGTGCTAATTATGTTGGGAAGAAGAGATCTAGATCATTTTGACAGGGGCAATGCCTTCTTATGGGAACTTCTTACTCGATCATTCAAGATTTTAGTTTCTCAGGTGACATTACTAATATTAGACGCACTTTTTATTGTCATTCAACAAAACATTGACTCATTAAAGGAGCCAAACAATTTTAGTCTACGTTTGCGCAAGCACCTGCATTTCTGCTTCTTGACTGCTTACTTCTGAATAAGCTCATCGTTCTTCTCACCCAGTGTAGCACTCTTTTGCTAAGTAGTATATGACGTGTTGATACGAAATTATGGTATTTTGCAGGGAGAGGTTGAGGAGGACAAATTTGATGCTTATGATGTTCACTTTTATGCGCCATCAAAAGATGAACTTGAAGATGAAGTAAGGAGAGAGGGTTCTTTTGAGATGAACCGGATTGAGATGTTTGAGATAGACAAGGAGGTTGGGGAAGGCACAAGCTATGGAACAGCAGTTGCAACGGCGGTTAGGGCCATCCAAGAATCCATGCTTTGCCACCACTTCGGGGAAGAAATTTTAGATAATCTGTTTGAGCACTATGGAAGGCTGGTGGATGAAGAGATGGCCATAGAAGAAATTAGGCCTATCACGCTTCTTGTCGTGCTTAGTAAACTATAAAGCAATGTAAGCATTCATTTCCCACATCAAACCAACCAAACTGCATGAACTTTGGAGTGTACGTAGTCCACGCAAGACACGACTGATTTTGGGAGACTAACCTGTGCATTCGGAGTTGCCTCAGAAAATCACTTCCATCCTCGCAAGGAACTTCATCCCTCTCGCCCTGAGAGGATCTAATTTTGGGTGAATGACATATCCAAATGGAAATTTAACAAACGAAAACTACGCCAAAATGGGCATCTGTGCCATATTAACCATTCCCTATTCCATCCCAGAGGCTCAGCCTGCAATAAAATCTCAGTTGTTCTGAAACTTTAAATTAGGGTGATAGTACTGAATCGGTAGTCAAGTGCTGCAAGTAAGCTTAGAGGAGACGAAGGTAACTAAATCTTCTAGAATTGAACTAAATAAAGCAGGTTCATAATTCTTACAAACAGGCTTGTGCATCAGGTCTCACTTTCAATCAATTTCAAACCATGAAGCGTAAACCGATTAGCCAGCTAAGAACTACACTATACATAATTTTATTATTGAGCGAACTTTTTCCGCAAGTTGCTTCCTTGCACCAGTCTTGCCTTAGTCTTCCTCCTCAGTCATGATATTGTTGAAAATATAAGAAGTAAATGGAGAAAAGGAAAGACTGCCTAAGTCGAATACTAAGCATTTAAATGCACTTTATCCTTTAGACAACAGTATTTGCCCCTATATAATCTACGTAGGTTGCAGTTAATCTGCCTTTCAAGATAAAACATGCGAAAACCTCTGTTCATCACAGCAGAAGCAATCAACAAACAAGAGAGCAAGATTGAAAAACGAAGTAAGAAATGTACTGCCATCAGTCGTTATACATGGTGCACAAATAGGTGCCGTGCAAACAGTTTATGGCAGTTAAATGACTCACAAAAAAATTTTATTTTACGGCCATAAACTGAGACACAAACAGGTGCCGTTATACATGGTGCACAAACAGGTGCCGTGCAAACAGTTTATGGCAGTTAAATGACTCACAAAAAAATTTTATTTTACGGCCATAAACTGAGACACACCAAGAACATGTGCTGTTGGAACTGAAAGACATCAAGAACCAATGCCGTTTAAATTTAGGTTAAATTATACACAGCACTCTTGAAGTTTATCCTAAACTGCACACGGCTCCTAGGCCTGTTAAGTATTTTTATTACACCCTGACCCCTGTGGTTTGTCATTATTTTACATAAAACTCACTTCTGTTAGGGAACCGTAAAAAAAGTTAGGTTAACATAAATTTAATATGATATACCTAAAATGCCCTTTTGCCATATTTTCAGCAACACAACATGCTGGCCTAACTATTGCCCTTTTGCGGGTTTTGGCTTGAAGGGCTGATGGCAGCAGGAGTTGGCGGCGGATAGGGTTTAGGTGATTAGAGTAGGAAAAAAATTAGGGTTTGGGAAGAGAAGAAGAAATAAAGGGCAACTTTGTCATTTCGTTGAATTAATCTCTATACCAAACGCAATGTTGCCGTTAGTTTGAACGATTGTTTTGATGGATGCAACACATTTTAAACCTTAGGTTGCTGAAAATATCCCAAACCCTAATTTTTTTCCTACTCTAATCACCTAAACCCTATCCGCCGCCACCTCCTGCTGCCATCAGCCCTTCAAGCCAAAACCCTAACCGTTCTCACCAAGCCTCATCCACCACCACCCCTCATTTCTGCCATCACCCAACCTTGTGCGTCTATGCTGCCGCATCCTCGTCACCGTGCACCGTCGATGTAAGCCCTTCATAATCCTGCCGCCACCATCCCGCTTACCAGCCACAACCGGCGCCACCATCAGCCCCACCCAATCCCGCTGCCGCCATCATCGCCCAAACTTATTGCATAAAAATTCGCACAAGCTAAGATTAATTTCGGTGCAGCCGCCAAAAATTTGAACCCTTATCGCACAAAGTAAGATCTAGGTTTTCAAATTGCAATGTGCAATTGAAACCCTAGATCTGACTTTATGCAATTCGGGGTAAATCAGATCTGGGTTTAGATCTAGGGTTTCACAAACTTTGATGTTGCTGATTTGCCCGAACTTAGATCTAGGGTTTCAATCGCACCTTGCGATTGAAACCCTATATCCAAGTATGTGCGATTAGGGGTGGGGTGATGAGGGCAGTGGCGGCGACGGGTTTCGATTAGGCAGAGTTATGGTGGTGATGAGAGAGAACTGCTTCAGCTTGTGGACACGACAGACATGGCTGGGTGATGGTGGTAGGGGTGGCGTGGCTGTGAGAGAGAGGGCTTGGGCTTGTGTCCATGAATGGCAGGTTGGAGTGGCGACGATGTGGCTGGGGTGGTCTTTGCTGGAGACTTTTGTTGGCAGGGGTATTTTGGACAATATTTTCATTTCGTTACGAAAATTGTTGGTTGCAACACTTTTGTGACCACATGTATCTTCTTGCAACTTTTGAAATTGTAGGGGTCTTTTTGCAACTGACCCAAACTAAATTTAGGTTAAATTATACACAACACTCTTGAAGTTTATCCTAAACTGCACACGGCTCTTAGGCCTGTTAAGTATTTTTATTACACCTTGACCCCTGTGGTTTGTCATTATTTTACATAAAACTCACTTCTGTTAGGGAACCGTAAAAAAAGTTAGGTCAACATAAATTTTATATGATATACCTAAAATGCCCTTTTGCCATATTTTCAGCAACACAACATGCTGGCCTAACTATTTCTTGCTTTTCTTAGGAGATACTGACGACGGCGGCAAGGGTGAGTGGCGGTTGCTATTGGACGATCAGTTAGTGGAATCGGTATGTTATCGCGGCGGGTGGTTTCGCCTAGGTGGTGGTCGGGGACGGTCTATGTCGGCGGGTCAGGTTGTGCAGATTTGGGCCCTCAAAACCATGGTCAGCGATGGGTCTACCTCGTTTGGCTTGACTGTGCCGATATCGAACGGGAACAGGGAGGCGTGCAATCTCGGTGAGGATACTGATGGACTTTTCGCTTCGGATGGGCCAGTGCTCCAGCCGCCCGGCGAGATGGTTGAAGAAGGCTTTGCACTCCGCGAATGGTAGCGGCGAGGCTCTGATCTAGATTTATTGCGATAGCGTGTTGTTTAACTTTATAGATCTGGTTTTATGTAGGCCTTATTTTCAATTGCTTTGGACTGTGTTTTTATGTTCTTTGTGTTTTGATCCGACAAAATTCAATTGGCAAAACCAGTGGCCGATAGGTACGCTGTCGATGAGTTACTCAGGTGATCGATGGCGAGGCCATTGGTGATGAGCCAGCAGTGAGGAGGTCAATCAAAGGAGATTGTAGAGGGTGATTGGGGATCATCAGGAGATTTGGCTGATCTGGGCACCACCGTGGTGGCCGATGTAATGCAGTAGTGGTTTACAGGCATATGGTGGTGCTACGGTGATGGTGGTGGTCTTGGTCTGGTGGCCAATTTTGGAGTTGATAGTGCTGTGATCAGACCGGCGTCAGCGATGATTTGGGTGAAGCCGTGGGGTTTCTGGCTGTTGAGTTGGTAATTTTTTGGATAATTTTCTGTTCACATACATGGTAGTGATTTCGCCACTACAGAATTTGTAGCCGAAGAAGGTGACCGAAAATTGATATGGTGAAGGGAGATGTACAGTTGCCGTGGAGGTGGGATGGTGTTTGGGTAGATTTATTTGTTTATGAGAGTATTAACATTTTTTCATCAATTATTCTATCTTAACTGAAAAATAAAAATGTGTAGTTTAGTGTAATAAAAATATGTAGTAGGCGCCGTGTATAGTTTAGGGTAAACCTCAGGGGCGCGGTGTGTAATTTATCCTTAAATTTAAACAGAACTGAAAATGTTGTTCAAATTCAATAATCACACTCTTTCAGTCCAACAGTCACACCCTTTCTAGTTTAACCAAGTTGAATTTGTCGTAAAAAGTTAAGGTTTGGATCGAGGCAAGGCCCCCTAGCAACCATGCACACGTACAAAGTGCGCTTAACAGCCCCGTTACGCAGTCACCGCGGCCTATCGCGCTCTTGTGCGGTGCACCGCATAAGTGTGAATGCACGTGTATAATTTATATTTCTAGATCAATAAGGCATGTTACATGGTCATTTAATTTCCCTTTACCTTTTTTATTTTCCAAGCAATGTAGAAAGCCACATTTATGATCGTTTGCAAACCTTATTAAATGGCTAACTTTGTGACATTATATTTATTTAACTAATCAACGGAATTGGGTGATTTTTTTTTGGACATTAAACCCTGTAGTGCAAAGTTTGAAAGCCAAAGGTCCAACAATCGAAAATTTTCCAACAATTTCTCCCAATTTTTCAAAAATGGATTTTTACCTCATTTCTTTATTTACAAAATTTACCTCTCTCTATCTTTCGGTAGGTCTTACTAATGTAAGTGTCTCTTTCGACTTGAACATTTACCATAAAGTAATGAAGTTAATCAAAATTCAGAGTTGCCTTAGCGTTAAACTAATTATCTTTGAAGATTGATCATCACTACAACGTGTAGAACTTCCAAACCAAAATTTCAACACCTGCACATTTATGGCTGTAGAGTGTAGTCTTTTTATATAATTAACGACTTTTATTGATAATTAAGATTTATTATTAGGCGTGTAGGCCTAATATTATGTTAAACATTTAATTATGTCGGTCCAATAGTTCATCCAATCCAATCCGATTGATTGAGTCTAATCCAGTTAGTTAAACCAGTCTAGTTAGTCAGGTTTAACATAGGTCCAGTTAAAAAAATGTGATTGGTTAGATAATTATGATTATCTTGCGATTAATCCTTGATGCATGTGATTAATCCTTATTTTATATAAAATCTAGAGATAATTCCCGAATTTGGTTTATCCCAACTATATTTTCAGAGATAATTACCGAGTTAGGGACATATTAGGCCTCGAAAATTTTGAATTTTTTTAGGTGAATAAACCAGTTCGTTGAAAATCAGCTGGTTTAACGGATGAATTGGCCAGTTCGTTGACTAATGGCCCCGTTCATTTTTTTTTTTAAGTTTCAGGCTTCAACAAATATTTAACTACATCACCAAATCACAAACTGAGATAATAATTCTTATCATTTTTGGTGCCCAGATATCTATAAATAGAGTCCTTGGGTTACATTTTCAAGGACACTTTTTCTCCCTAAAGCTATTATATCATTTCTTTCTTTGAAGTGGTAGACCATATCTAAGAAAAATTTAGCCCTTCATATTCATTTCTAAATAATATTCAGTCACTTTCATCATCGATTCATCATAAAGAGTTCTTAAGTCTTCTAGGCAAGCGCATTGAGAGGTACATTTTCTTGTTTTTCTAGGCTAGTTATAAGGTGATAGTCAACAATAATTCCCTTTTCCCAGGATCATATTTCTATTACATAAAAACTCAAAAAGAGTCTTTTTCATTTTATTTCATACTTCGAATCTAAGGTTGAAGTTTAGGTCGTCTCCAGTAGGTCCAGAGTTGAACTACAATTATTTCAATTTCGGTTTGTCCGACCGGATATGTAGGTTATTTGATTTCTGATTTCGAATTCAAGCCAAAAATCTAAAAACAAGCTTAGGGTTTATTTACATGTTTATGTGTCAAAAAGGTAAAAAACTAATAGAAATGAAATAGAGATTGAAAGGGTATAGCGGGTGCCTAACACTTCCATGTCGTATAACTTAGTTCCCGAACTCATTTATCCGTTTTCGATAATTAGTTGTCCTTCGAATATTTTTTGAATCATTTTTATGTTTTTCTTATTTTTTTTTATTTTTAGTTAAATAAGATGACGACTTCCTAAAATCTTCATTTTCTGAGGCGATTTGCTGCGGTAGCCTCTCCCTCTCTATATATGTGCATGTCAGATTCAGGAAAAAGGTATGTTGAGAACTCCACCTCTCATATATTGAGCCCTTCTCTTCCTTCATACACTGACTGTGCATCGGAAATTTCCCTTTGGATTCTCTTCGGTGTGTCGCCGTTGTGTTGTTTGTGATTTGCATATCCATTAGCGAGCTCTCTCTAGTTCTTTCAGATTTTGTCAGTGTTAATAAATTGGGTCAATGGATCCATTATCCGCCCACTAACAAATAATGTGTATTTGTTAGTTTGGATAAATACATTTATTTAGAGAATATTTATCTCTTAAGTGTTTGAGATAAATATAATCTTTATCTCCTAAGAGTTTGAGGTAAAGCCAGTCTCTAATTGTATCTCTATATAAAGGCTAGAGATATCCCAATAAGTCAGAAGTAATAGCAATAACCCTCTCTCTAGAGCAATCACCAAGCTCTAGGATTTGGTTCGTGGACGAAGAACTCGACTCTAGTAACCGTTTTCGTACATGCGAAAAAGATCAAGCGTGTTGGAAGCTTGTAACAACAAGGATCCTACATCGGAATTTTCGGAGACTTCGTACGGTATGTTTTTGAACCCATTACGTGTTACGTGGTAGCGCATTAAATCGTTTCAACATTGGTATCAGAGCATGATTACTTGTTGATTCGCCTTTAACATGCTAGATTAAATGTTACGATTTTTTCCGGATACATGAATGAGACCCATTATTAAAATTCAAAATTTTTGAGCATGTTTTTTTGAAAGATAATTATATGGTTTTGTTGAGCTATGGTTGAGGATGAACTCCGTAAAATTTCTTGATTTTTGGATGCATGGTTTGTGAAAAATCACGATTTTATTTTTCAAGAAAACTATGATTTTTTTTGAGTTTGGGACTCAAATTCGGAGCATGATATTCAGTTTTTATCATGATTAGTCGATACATAATTAATTTATGTTGTATAATCTTTCCAACGATATATCGCACGCATTATTTGGCTTAAAAACGAGAGAGATATGGCCTTCGGAAGTTGGCATCGCGACATGGCGGCGGCTGTGAAAATTAGGGTTTTTTTTACGAAGAAGATGAACAGTATACCCACGGCGTCCACGTGCCAGAAGAGGCTGCTGGAACGCGCTCCACGTGCGACACGCGTCGCACGCGGCCAAGCCAAGCTGATTCCACGCGAGCCCACGAGCGCGTGTGTAACACACGCGTGGCCACGAGCGTGCGTGTAACACACGCGCCTGTTCAAAAAAAAAAAAAAATCCCAAACGCTGCCCCACGCGCAAGGCGGCGGTGGAGGGGCGTGAAGGTTGTTTTCGAAAGATTTTGACCCCTACGCCGACGAGTGGAGTGTTTTCTTGGCTTCTATAATTTTTCTGTGGTATTAAATTTACCTCAATGCCCTCTGTGTGTGTTCTGTTTAATTTTTTAAATGATTTTTTATAGAGAAATTAACTTTAAAAATTTGTTTTGATGCACACAGAATTTCTCTTTAATTCCAGAGGGTATATTAAGGTTAAATTCACTGTTTGTCAATTTTTTAAAAAAATTATCTCTCATTTTTGAGCTGTTTGGGAGTATTTTGTGGTACTTTTGTGTTTTCAAAAAATACGAATAATGCACAAATATTAATTTTTGCACTTCGTGGGTAGAAATAATTTTTTTTGAGAGCTATATGACATAGATAAATTATGTTTTATTTGTTTGCCTTGATTAGTGTTATGGTTTAAATATATTTTTGTTGATATATTTGTTGGGCTTTTGACAAGCCCACACCTCTTTAAACCCAATTTCAAGGCCTATATGCCCGTTTTCCTTGGAATGAGAATGTGGCTTATTCATCCATTTAAATTACCCTTTAACTTGTTATTTGAGTATGCTAGTTTTAGGTTAAATGGATAGATACTAGATTGACATTCTAAAGAAACTTATGTTTATGAGTTTACTCTTGTTTTAAGAAAATTCTTTTAAGAATAATGTGTTGTGCAGCATCTTCATTTGTTTTATTGGAGTAATTTATAGTAGGATTCTCATAGATGTTGTATTCTACTATTTTCCTGTATATTTCCAGAAAGCCTTGTACGGAGATGTAATTTTGCACGCACATTATTCAAGTCAGAATTTTCTTAGCATAAGTTATTAGAATGCCAATAGGGCTCAATGGAGTCCTTGCACACTTTATTGTATAGTACAATTATATTGTTCTAAATTATCATGTGGATGATTTATCACATTGTGGCTTATATAATGATAAAATTTATTGCAAAAAATTACTTGAAAAATATTTTTCCCAACTCACATACATGGGAGATGATTACGAGCTTAGCAAATTTTCAATTTCATGATGTGAGGAAAGATTATATTTTTCATTTGAATTTTTTGAAATAAATAGAAGGATGTATAATTAATGTCTTTTCCTTGCGCAATCTAATGTAGTGAATATAATGGCCACCAAGAATTTCATAGCTGATCTCGTTAAGGGTGAGAAACTTAACAGAGATAATTATGACGTTTAGCACAAAAAGATGAAATTCATGCTGAACGAACAAGAGCTCAAGGAGCACTTGACCAAGGAGATGGTCGCGCCAACTGAGGCGCAACCCCTAAGAGACCACACTGCCTACCAGAAATGGAATCAGAAAGATCGTAGTGCGTGCTACACCTTGTTGAGCAGCTTACAAAATGATCTAATCGGGCAGTATGATGAACTTCCAACTTGCAAAGCTTTATGGGATCAACTCAAGTTCTCTTTTGGTGGAACCTCAACTACGCGGCTTCGTAGTCTTGTGATCAAGTTTGAGGAGTACACAAAAGACCCTAAGCATACCATGAGTGAGCATCTAAGGGTGATGTCCAATATGATTGGTAAGTTGAGGGATGCTGGACATGCGTTCACAAATGAACAGCAAGTCAGAGCTGTCATAAGGTCCCTTCCTGCCTCATGGGCCAATATGAAACATATATTGACCCATAGTGAAAACATCAAGAATTTTTCTGATGTTTCACAGCATGTCATCCTTGAGGACGAGACTCGAGAAGCTGACAAGACCCTTGCTTATGTCTCCCAAGGGGGATCGCGTAATGCAAATGGCAATCGCGGAAGACAAAGTAAGAAAGGTAAGAAAGGCGAGGCTAGCACTTCTGCGCCAAAGGAAGGAAAAATGAAGAAACGCAAGAGAGGAAAACATGGTGGAAAAAAGGATCTGTCTAAAGTTAAATGCTTCAACTGTCAACAGAAAGGACACTTCGCTCGTGATTTCACTGAGCCGAAGAAGGTACTTTCAGAATCTCTCTCTCAGTTATATGTTTCCTCACATGTGATGGTTGCTCATTCCTAACCTGTGTGGTTTGTGGATACAGGTGCAACAAAACATGTAGCATATGATCGAGAGGGGTTCGTAGATTATCACCGGATTCCAGCGGGTAGAAAACATATCTTTATGGGAAACAATAGCTACGAAGAGGTACTAGGGGTTGGTTCTTACCAGCTCAAGTTACGCATTGGGCGCACATTGATTCTTGAGGATGTGCGATATGCACCAACTGTTCGGCTTAATCTACTTTCAGTTACTGCTTTATTAGACAATGATTTTTCCTTTATTTTTAGGGGAAATAAGTTGGACATCTTTTTGGATGATGTTTTGTTCGGACATGATTTTTGCATGGATAGTCTTTTTCAATTGGATTTAAATGATTCTAAGTCCTCTTATTCTTATGTTGTGAATAATTCTACCACCTGGCATGCAAGACTGGGCCACATAGGCCAAGATAGAATGACTCGTTTGGCTAGAGAAGGCCTTTTGGGCCCACTCGTAAGAGTCAATCTACAAACATGTGAGGCTTGTTTGGCCGGTAAAGCATGCAGGAAGCCTTTTGGAAAGGCTGTGAGAGCAACTCAACCACTTGAACTAGTTCACTCTGACATATGCGGACCTATGAGTGTAAAGGCACGCCATGGCGCCTCTTATTTCCTTACACTGATAGACGATTATACGCGATATGGTTATGTGTATCTGATATCTCATCGCTATGAAGCTTTGGACTGTTTCAAATGCTTTGTAGCTGAGGTTGAGAATCAGAAAGAGAAGAATTTAAAAACTCTTCGCACTGACCAGGGACACGAATATTTGTCAGATCACTTCAAGAAGTTTTGTGAGGAAAAAGGGATACGCAGGCAACTTACTATTCCTAATACTCCACAACAAAATGGTGTTGCGGAAAGAACGAATAGAACATTGTTAGACATGGTTAGCTATGATGGCGCAAGCAAACCTTCCAATATCTTTTTAGGGGGATGACCTTTTGACTGCAGCCTATATACTTAGTCATGTGCCTTCACAATCAGTCAAATCCACCCCTTATGAGCTTTGGAATAGTCAAAAGCCAAATTTGGATAACTTGCACCCATGGGGCTCAGCAGGTTATGTTCACAGTACTTCTCATAAGTATGGGAAACTAGGGCCTAGAGCAAAGAAGAGTATCTTTCTAAGGTATTCTGAAAACTCTAAAGGCTATGTGATGTATGGTGAACATCCAAATGTGGGAAGGACTGAAATAGAGTCTCGTGATGTCGATTTCATAGAGAATGATTTTCCTAGCATCGGAGATGCGAGTAAGAATCTTGACCTTTATGAGTTAGAGGAGGTTGAAGCCACTTTACCATCTCCAAGTGAAGGTGAGGAATTAGTTCCTCATCCGGTTGTCGCTGAAGATAGTGTAAGTAACTTTCAACCTAGTGAGAGTATCCCAGAAAGTGGGAGCACACCACAAGGACCATTAGGTCAACAAGATTCTCAACTGCGTAGAGGTACACGAGGAAGAGTTCCACGTCGTCGTTTTGAGATTGACATAGAAATTCTTATGTGCACTCAAAGTGATGAAGACGAGCCTATGTCTGTCGAAGAATGAGTTGATGGCTGCAATGAAGGATGAGTTGAGATCAATGGAAAAGAATCAGGTCTGGGAGTTGATTGACCTTCCGCCAGGGCGTAAGACTGTTGAAAACAAGTGGGTTTAAAAAGTCAAGCGCAAGGCAGACGGGTCAATTGACAAGTATAAGGCACGTCTTGTGGCAAAAGGCTATACCCAACTGCGGGGTGTGGACTATGAAGACACTTTCTCCCCAGTGGTGAGATTTACTTCAATTCGCCTGATCCTAGCTATTGTCGCCCAGCAAGATTTAGAACTTTTTCATATGGATGTTAAGACTGCGTTTCTTAATGAAGAACTAGATGAAGAGATTTATATGGCTCAACCCGAGGGTTTTGAAGTCAAAGGACATGAGCACAAACTTTGTCATTTCAAACGTTCTATATATGGTCTCAAACAATCGTCTAGGCAGTGGTACTTTAGGTTTCATCATGCCATTACCTCTATAGGTTTTGAAATGATTGAAAAAGACCATTGCGTTTATGTAAAATGATCCAAGAAAAATATTCTGATCCTTTCTTTGTATGTGGATGACATTATTTTAGCTAGGAATGACATGAGTTCCATTGTCGCCACTAAGCAGTGGCTGTCCTCAACTTTTGAGATGAAGGACATGGGAGAAGCTAATTATGTGCTCGGGGTTAAAATCATACGTGATCGTCCAAAGAGACTTCTCGGTTTGTCTCAAGAGACATATATCAAGAAGATCATTGAACGATTTCGTATGCATAACTCAAAACCCATAGACACTCCAATGGACAAGGCATGTACTTTAAGCACAGACCAATGCCCAAAGAATGATGAGGAAAAGAATCGGATGTCCAAAGTGCCTTACGCGACTGCAGTAGGAAGTCTGATGTACGCTATGCTGTGTACGCGTCCAGACATCTGTTATGCCGTTGGAATGGTGAGTCGTTATCAGAGTAATCCTGGACCCTCTCATTGGAATGCGGTGAAGAGGATCCTTCGATACTTACGTGGAACCGCTGATCTCGTCCTGTGTTATCATGGTGGAGACTTGAGATGCGCTGATAGAGATGAGCGCATATCCACTTCAAGTGGAGTTATCTCTTGGTACAACAAGAAAAAGTCTTGCATCGCCCTATCCACGATGGAGTCAGAGTATGTTGCTTGTTCAGCAGCAATCTAGGAAACTGTTTGATTGAGGTCATTCATACAGGCTCTAGGGGTTACAGCTCATGCAGATGAGGCTGTCACTGTTCACTGTGACAATACAGCTACCCTAGATTTTGTAACGGACCCCAAATATCAAACACATAGGCTTTCGTTATCACTTCATTAGAACTTTAGTTGCGCAAGGAGAGGTGACCATAAAGCATATACCTACTGGCAGAATGGTGGCTGATCCTTTGACCAAGCCTATTGCTAGAGATGTTTTCCTTTCTCACATTAGGAGTATGGGACTACGTAGGTTTTGATATGTTTATGGCATCTTATGTACTTGACATTATTTATTACATTAAATTTCTGTTCCTTGATTTGAGTTTATTTTGGAATGAATGGATAATCTTTGTGATTACATATACATCCTTATTGAGAGTGTCACCAGGCTCGAATTGACCCACTCACACGGGTAATTCACCTTGGCGCTAAGATAGCGAGCAAGATGAGACATAATTGTCTTAAGCGCCAAGTGGGCGAATAAGATGATACAGCTTATAAAGCAAACATGTCGCCTTAGTTGGAGCTAAGATGAGACCTAAAAAATGTAGGTCGATCATAGAGTATCTCCACAACTCTATGTAGCCTGTTTACAGCCGAATGTGAGATTTCAGGCAGGCACTATGAGAGTGACTGGGCTGAAAACTCAGGTTAGGCGCTTGTACAGCGACTAGACTTAGATTCGTATGGCGTATTTTATTATACATTTATGTGACACGCCCTTGCGGGTTACGCCATAGCATGCAAATCATACTGCATGTGCTAAATGCAGACCGACAGTGGGAGTGACGAATGAATCCCTGCTTCGTCACTGTGTGAGCCACTTGGATCAAAATTTTTGATCCTATATGGTACCCTTTTCACCTTAGACTATGTCATGAAGAGGATACTCAATGTCGCTACTTTAGCATGTACCCTTGGATCATGGATGATGCGGTCTCGCGGGGCATGTCTAGGAAAGCGGTTGGGTCTAATTGGAATGACATGAGGGCTTTGGGAAGAAAGTTCAATATTACACCATGTTGTGTGATTCATAGCCCGGGCGACTTTGTCGATTTTCGTTTCGATATGAGTCATGAATACATAACATATGAGAGGTTTAACACTGCTCATTATGAGGGATTTGAGAGTGTTTAATCTGGTGTAGTTGAACTATCTGGGGTACATACGAGATTTTTTGGAGTGATGTATTGTGTTAGTTTGGTGATAACTTAATACAATACTCCTCAACTGGACATCCTTTCTCGTAGGTCGCACGTTCCATTTCCTGTATGAGGAGATGAGTGGACGAGAGATAAAGAGGGACTGTACGATTTATTTGCCCTGTGTGTGGGCGAGTGGGAGCTGTTAATAAATTGGGTCAATGGACCCATTATCCGCCCACTAACAGATAATGTGTATTTGTTAGTTTGGATAAATACAGTTATTTAGAGAATATTTATCTCTTAAGTGTTTGAAATAAATACAATCTTTATCTCCTAAGAGTTTGAGGTAAAGCCAGTCTCTAATTGTATCTCTATATAAAGGTTAGAGATATCCCAATAAGTCAAAAGTAATAGCAATAACCCTCTCTCTATAGCACTCTCTCTAGAGCAATCACCAAACTCTAGAATTTGGTTCGTGGACGAATAACTCGACTCTAGTAGCCGTTTTCGTACCTGCGAAAAAGATCAAGCGTGTTGGAGGCTCGTAACAACATTTCGTACGGTATATTTTCGAACCCATTACGTGTTACGTGGTAGCGCATTAAATCATTTCAACAGTCAGCAACAAGATGAAATGAGAACGTTCAGGGTGTTAAGAGCCACCGGTATTATTTAGCGGATGATATATGTTTTCAATTACCCAGGTTTGACAGAGTAATCACTACCTCGTTAACCCAAGCACAATCGTTTCACTTCTATTAACGAAGGCATAATTGCCTTTGTATGGAGAAGTTCGTAGCTGCAACACAATCACAAAGACCTTTGAATTATAGTACTCCAGCACCGAACATTAATTATAAGTCAGAACATTGCAGCTCTGTTCGAGCATAAAGCACCCCAGAACTCCGGCACAAGTATTAAGGCGAAAATTTCCAGCGCTCGGCATATATTGCATGCAATACCTGTGGATTTGGTTTCGTTGTGTGATCCTAGAGGGGGCAATATCGAGGTAAGAAACTTTAAGACCACTCTCTTCATCTTCAAGAACGTCATAACAAGGTCTAAATGCAACCAAGGACTACTCCTTTGTGATGGTACATTCAAGAATTAGGTGTTTGGGATTAAAACATCAGTAACAACCCAATCTCAGTTAGTGCAAGTGTCAAGTAAAGAGTTCAGCACATGCACAAAATACGCCTTCGCTCAAACCAGGATCACAAACTGAATTTAAAAGATTCAGTAGTAATCAAGCACCCAAGAAAAGATATCAAACATTGAACACAATAAGTTGGCGTGGTAAAACTCAGAGGGAAAACTTCCACTATTTCCCTAACGAATGAAGTGTTCAATCTTTCTCTAAAATATCATGTCCAAACTTGAGGTACTACACAATTATAGAGAGTGCTATAGCAGGATACCTCGCAGCACACCATGAAAAGTGAAGCAAAAGTGTGGACGTATCCCTCCCTCTACTCCATAGTCCTGCAGGCAGCGTGCGCTTTCATGTTCTTCTCTTGACTCCGCGTCTAATCAGTTTCTTGATCTCCAGGAAGAGTACATCGGCAGACTGGTTTTGGGAGGTGAAAATCCCACTATCCGGAAAGGAGGGGAGGCCCATAAAATTGGATGATTCAGGGCCTAAAGCACGTATCTTTGAATTGGTTAAGCTATGTGCTTCGGCCCTTATTTGTTAAAACATGTTCAGCTCCAGTTGTGGCTCATTCCCACTATGATGAGCATCAAGACTGAACTTTAGCCCAACTATGTACGTTAATCTGCGAAGATACAAACTTTGTTAGCTCAAAGAATTGATAATTACGTTGCACCCAAAAAAAAATAAAAATGGAAGAAGTGATATCCACACTCTAAATTTGAATTTTCCCGCTCTAAATAACCTTTAGCGACACATTTTAAAAACTCAATTCAAGTTTGAAGTCGGATTATCGACCCTATTTCATTTAAACCCATATTTCTTCTTCTCTCCTCTTTTTAGGTGTCAGTTTGCATTTTGTTGGTTTCTACGTATACTTTGTGTATATTTGTGCAGAAAAACAATATCGAAAATATACTAACAGTCATATGTTAAGGTTCCAAAAACAGCAGTAACGTAAGGAAAGAAATAATAGTTTATTTAACAACTCACAGGAAGATTGCAGAACAGCAAAGGAAAAAGGTCGAGGCGTGAATTTGATTCACTGTCCTTAAGACTTATTCGTCCCGCAATGGTGCTGACGGTTCTTGACGACAGTCTCCCAGGATACAACGACAATACGTCTGAAATATGAGCACTCCAAATTGCAGACCCGGCGAACCAAAACAAAAGCACAGAACTCTTTCGGACACAGGAACGAGACAGAAGAAAAATTGCAGAAGATAATTTCGGGATTAGTTTATTTTTTGTAAAACTGACTCGTATTTATACACAGTATCCACTGGGGGGTGCAACTCTTCACAGGAAAAACTGTTTAGCTGGAAAGGTCACAACTTTCCGGAAAATAAAATAAATAAATAAATAAACTTTATTTATTTAAATATTTTTGTCCCAAAAAGAATAAAGCCTAATGGGCCCAAGCCCAAGCCACGGACCGGGACGGGGCGGGGCGACGCGCGCGTGGTGGACCTTGGGTCAACCTAGGTCCTCCCTCCTTACAAAACATGGGTACCCCCAAGGGGCCCATCCCTTAGCTCAAGGTTAAGCCTTATAAGGAGACAACATTTGCTTTAATTCTTCTATGTGGGATTCTCTCTTCCCTTCAAGTTGATCCACCAACTTTAACTTCAATTTTCTCATTCACCTTCCATTTGTTTTAGACATGTGAATATACCATGATCATCTATTCCAATAGATGAACATGAATCAATTTGGCCCTAACCAAAATATGGTTTAGAACCCATTTGAAAATTGATTCAAAATTGCTTCTCACAATGGGTTTAAAACCCAATTCCAACACATTTGTACCTTTAATTTATTGGTGATCATTTGAACCCTATATTTGAGATACGTGGTGACTTGACAAACAACATAGATACCTTCCTTGTGGAAACCTAGAATTCAGATATTGTACATTCTACGCTATTTAACTCTTTCTTATGATTTATTAATAGACAATTCGTAGGTATAATTTACTTTATATTTATAAACTTTACAAAATTAAGAAGTCAATCATACACCTTATAAAACTCTAACTAATCACTATACTTATATATTATATCATAATTTTAATTATTAACACCTTATAAGATTTAAGAATCCTATTTGTTTTGGTGTTTTTTTTTCTACCTTTATTTTGGTGTACTTTTTTTTATTTTCTACCTTACTATTTAAGTATTTCCTATCATTTATTATTAAAAAATTCATAGGTATAAATTATCCTATATTTGTAAACTTTATAAAATTAAGAAACTAATCATACACCTTATAAAACTCTACTTAATCACTATACTTATACATTAGGCCCTAATTTTGATTATTAACACCTTATAAGATTAAGAATCCTTATAAGATTATAAATCCTATTTGTTTTAGTGTTCTTTTTTTTTTTTACCTTTGTTTTGGTGTTTTTTTTACCTTATTATTTAACTATTTTCTATCATTTATTATTAGAAAATTTGTAGGTATAATTTAACCTATATTTATAAACTTTATAAAACTAAAAAAACCAATCATACACCTTATAAAACTTTACCTAATCACTATACTTACTAGGTTCTAATTTTGGTTATTAACACCTCAAAAGTACTTTAAAATAACAGAATTTTTAGAACTTCATCTTTATGCCGTGTAGGATTTTTTAGAAAAGAAAAAGGACACCAAAACAAATAGAGTAGAAAAGAAAAGGGATACCAAAGCAAATATGATTCTTAAATTGTATATATCCAATAACTCTTTCTTATGATTTATTATTAGAAAATTTGTAGGTATAATTTACACTATATTTGTAAACTTTATAAAATTAAGAAGCCAATCTTACATCTTGTAAAACTCTACCTAATTATTATACTTATATATTAGGCCCTAATTTTGATTATTAACACCTTATAAGATTCAAGAATCCTATTTGTTTTGGTGTTCTTTTCTTTTTCTACCTTTATTTGTTTTGGTGTTCTTTTTTCTTTTCTATCTTATTATTTAGCTATTTCCTATCATTTATTATTAGAAAGTTCATAAGCCTAATTTTCCTATATTTGTGAACTTTATAAAAGTAAGAAACCAATCATACACCTTATAAAACTTTACCTAATCACTATACCCATATATTAGCTATAGGCCATAATTTTGATTATTAACACCTTAAAAGTATTTTAAAATAACAGAATTTTTAGAACTCTATCTTTACACCATGTAGTATTTTTTTAGAAATCTTCTCCTTCTGACACATAAGCTTTATCTTTGCATGTGATAGTTTTCCAACTTAATTGGTCTCTTGATTTAGAGTCCAATTTTTTTTTGAATTGGATATATAAGATTCAAGAATCCTATTTGTTTTAGTATTCTTTTCTTTTTCTATCTTATCTCTTTCTTATGATTTATTATTAAGAAATTCGTAGGTATAATTTGTCCTATATTTGTAAACTTTATAAAACTAAGAAACCAATCATATACCTTATAAAACTCTGCCTAATCATTATACTTATATATTAGGCCTTAGTTTTGATTATTAACACCTCAAAAGTGCTTTAAATAACAATATAAAATCTCAAAAATATAAATTATGAAATCATCCCTACTTAATAACTTTTTATTATAATTTTATTATTAAAGAACTTATAGGTATTATTGATTACTACACGTAAAATTCGCCCGACACATAAGATTTTTTGAGCTCTTATATTTTTGGTAAGTAACACTATTAGAACTCATGATCAGTAATTACATTAACATTTTTAAGAGAATTATATGTTCTTTGAGATCATTAATGATAAGTTTGAAAGTAATCTAATTTTTTAGAAGTTATAACGTTAAAGTGTAACATGTTACACTCAATTTTAACTAAGAACATATATGTATTTAAAAGAATATAACTTATTACAAGTTAAGATTGAGTTAGAAGAAAATAAATGTAAGGGTCAATGAGTTAAAAAAAATTTAGTACTAGGAAGATTTCTGCCGTAGATGCCACAATATGGTAGTGGTGGGAACCAGAAAGGTGATAATGATTACAAATATAAAAGTGATAATTCTTGTGGTGGTAGTTGTAGCAATGTTAATGAGATTGAGATTTGTAATAGTTCTAGCAAGACATGATTGCAATGGTACATATGGTTTTCGAGATGGTTGTGGTGGTGGTAATCTTATAAGCAATATGATTATAGTGATAGCAGAGGTGATAGTAGTGGTAACAATTAGTAAGTGGTAATTCTAAAGTGATTAGAGATCGCATTAATATAATAGTGGTTGACAAGTTATGCTCTAATATGCCTTGGACAAGTGACAAGGCATTCACAGTGGTAGTTCTAAATATGTTCATTTATAGTAGAAGCACTAAGGTGTTTCGAGGTAGTATCAATGTAGTAGTGGTGCATGCGTTATACTCAGAATCTGTATTGAACAGCCGAAAAAAAAAAAACTTAGTGATGACTCGATTAATTTTTGATAATTTGAATATATACATAGAACGTATTTTGAGTATCATATTTCCTTTTCATTATGCACTGAACAAAAAATATGCGAAGTATTTTGCATAAAGAAAGATATTAGATGACTCAATTAGTATTTATGCTTAAAAGAAGATTGAGCTTTATATATATCATGGCTTAAGAGGGAAGATTATAACTCTTTACTAGATTCTGTTAACAAAAACAAACAGAATTATTAAAATGAGCATATGAAGGGTGATTTTCTTCCTTCACAGTATCTTAGGAGATAAGATTACTGTAACCTGGTGATTAGAACTTTGATGCTTGACTATTGAGTTAAAAGGTCTGAATCTACAATTATATCTTAGTACGAGATTGTTGCTCATAATTTGTAACAAAATGTCAAAAGTATTACTTATGAAAAAGCATTCTAATGTTATACCATAATTATTTTTATTGTAAAATAAAATTCACATCCGATTTGTAAGTAAAAGTATGATTAAAACTTTTCAAAAAGGTGTTTTTTAGATGTGATCTTATACTTTAATTTATATATTTGCTGGCAATTAACAAGACTTATAACGTATCAATAATTAATGTGTTTTAACCTATGTTTTTGGTACTTCGAAATCTTTCTAACATTCTCATTCATCTTCCTGTTCAGTCAAAGAAGTCAGGATTGTTGAGTAAAACTTTGTGCGAATATAACATGCATGAAAAACATAAGATGCGATAGACATATGAATGTATATTACATGATTATTAGAAATTTCAACAGTATAATTTAATACGTATTCGTTTTACCTCTTAAAATTAGAAGGAAGACAATTTTTTAAACCTATACCCGTGCATTTGCACGGGTCCATTAGCTAGTAACCAAAAATGACAAAGGATTAGGAGGAAAGAATAAAGTTTTGTCACTCTTAATTAGGCACCCTTCATGTTGAAGTGTGACCATAAAACTATTGTTGAATCACTTTTGGCCCTTTCTATTATCCAGGTTGAGGTTGATTCAACTTTTATATTCTAATAATCAGTGTAGGAAGAAAGAATAATTCACCATCATTGCCACTTTTCACAAGTTAGACAAATATTAAAGTGAACTTGCCAGGTTAATTTGTTCTCCATCTCGGGTACAAGATAACAATGTCTAGGAGTAGGTAATTGGTTTCAAGCAAAGCTATTAACCGTAACTAATCTTCTACTGGATAGAGAAGGGGGTGTATTGCTAATGAGAGATGAGGTAATTGCTAATGAGGGATGCTTCGGGCTTCAAAATTACTGGTGACACCGTTTTTTAGGGTGAACTTAAGTGCCTTTCAAAGATCCTTAGAATCATGTCTGGTATGGCAAACATCAACTAAGTGCGATAAATGATGAATGAAGTAACCAAGTTATTAGTCCCGTATTGTTCAATAATATCTACACATTTTAATGTTCTGAACCATTTCGACTTGAGTTTCCGAGACAAGTACGGTTTTCATCTTTTGCAATCCGGACACCCTTTTCCGTGGGCCGAAAATTTTCTTTTTGTGATGCTATCTTGTCTAAGACCATGTGAAAGCATTTTTCGAGCCTTTGTTCATGAAGGGTAGCTTGCAAATTTTTGAGGCTACATATTTTTTTGCTCTTAATTATCTCATCTTGTGTATTAGGAATATATATATATTCCTATCTTTCTCCCGTCCCCCTTCAGCATCCCCATATCTGACAATACTGCAAGAAGAACCCACCATGGAAAACAAATCATTCCAAGAGCTAGACCACGACCCTGTATTATAGACTTTCAAATAAGTGTAGTTCCTTGTCAATGGAAAATTGGAAATGGTACTGAAGGCCCCAGCAATTATGGTGCAAAGGAGAAAGGCACTAGTTTTGTCTTCCCATGCCAAAGAGTTGAAGATGATGATTGCAAACTTGCATTGCCCCCTCTGCAAAGTGGCTTAGGAGTTAGGACTTGGGACCCTATTCTCCTTTTCTCTTTCTTGTATGAGATGATAGACAAACTCCACAGAAACAATACTCCTATGGCTAAAGATTATAGGCTTAAAATTGGATAGTAAAAGCAGCTCTCCTTTGTCATTTCTTCTTTCCATCTCTCACCTATTCTAGCTCTGGGGTCCCTGTTAATGTACCGCAAACAGTTCATCAGCGGACACATGGAACTGTACTGGCATCTGAGTTTTGGATGCTATCGATTTGTTGTTAAACAAACATAAGCAGTGTATAAGTTGGAGACGGCACCAATATGGTTTTCCACGCAAAGCAATTTATGCTCTACGCTTTCTTGAGGCACTAGCCATGTCTTGGTCCTGTAAGTGGCCATACCAAGCATTGATGTAATGAATATCTGGTGTAGACTTTAAATGGTAAAACGGTATCTAGGTGTAAGGAATTCATAGGATCATTGAAGGGAATGACGATAAGAAGCTTGAATTCGACATTGTTTGTCCACCAAAAGGGAGGTCTTTGGAAATGATTACTATCTTCCCACATTAGCGTGGGGAAGCTGTAACTTCCAACTCTATGTGACTTCCTTATGAATTCTTTCCAGATTACATTTACCCAAGTCCGGTAGAATGTTCATGCTCTCGAGAAGCGTCCAAGTTTGGCAAGCATATTTTGAAGGTGGAAACCAACGAAAGGGTGGATTTGATGACCCTCCCACACAATGACTGGAAAGAAGAAACTAAAACAGGGAAAGAGCAAAATTGGCGAATCTTGAAAAAATGTACTAGACGTTTCGTAGGAAGAAAAGAATGGCAAAGTTCGTCATTCATAATATTTTTGTAACGAAAATAGCGTATTTGTCACTTAGGAGTTCTACCTTATATCTCGTCTAGTTGTAGCACAGTTTATTACATTGAAAAAAATTCAACGTCCTATGCAAGTACATTTTGGTACGTGGAGACGTAGGGATTGGACTTTAAACTAAGTGTTTTCTAATAGAAGATCTTACATAGTTCAAATACAGGATCGAGCGCTCCACAAGTGCTGGGAAAATTATTGTATAACTACAATTCGGAGACCTTTAGCGACAAAAGTAGAGTTCAGAGAGCTAAAAGTGGAGCTCAAATATCAATTTTCTAGTGTAATCACATCAGAGGTACCATCAAGAAAGGCGTACTTACCACTGGATATTGATAATCAATCTCTATACATTTTCTAGGAATAATTGACATGTTACTGCTGACTTAAAGGGAATATATACTTTGAATTAATGGCTGGTATTCTCATCCTAAAAACTCACTAAAGAATGTTATACCACTAAATCTACACCTAGATTTCTCCTGATTTATCATCTCGTTAAAGCAGTGGAATTCGCGAATATGTGACATCTATGCTTTTTCAGAAGCAAAGAACTTTATCAGCTTTTTAGCATTTATCTATTAATAACAAGGGGAATAACATTTGTAACCCTAATATATGTGTACAAGCTAGACAAAAAGGAGCATAGTGATCAATCTTCTAGAGATTTCTCAAAATTATCTAGGTTACACGAGATAATTTAAAGGACGGATCGTTTCTCGTAATGCAAGACTGATGCATATGAAACTTTAGTGCCTATTTTCTTCAGGGCAAATATTTTTTGTTCAATTACTAGAAGAACTATAATAGTCATTAATTTCTCTCTCGATCTCTTCTTTTCGCCATTTATAATTTTAGGAAACAAAGTCTTGTCCAGACATATTCTTAATCTCTTGTTGTCAACTGATCAAATCAGTTGATTCCCACTTTAGTTTTCATGATACATGTGCCAAGTTTGAGAGGTTGGATGAGAATTAGGATCCTCTGGAATTTGTCCACTTACTCCATAGATGAAGTTTGAGTAATTTTCGTGCAAATTTGTGTATCTTTACAAGGTCACTTTATTGGAAAAAGTTGTATATTTTGGAGTTACCCAAATAACTCCGAAGAAAGATCCGATTCCATTGAGGAAGCATAATGATTTGGTAGGGCGAACATGTGTCTAAATTAGTTGTTGTTTTCCATCCAAAGAGGTTCCAGAGTAAAGCAAAAGAAGTCCCACATAAGCTTATCAAGTAGCGTCATTGATCTGATATTTTTCCTTCTCTAGTAGACTTTTAAGAAAGCACACTCAACCATCCGTGGAAACAAGGTTAACATCTCTATACAAGGAGGGAAATGTTGCAAAATGTACTCAACAAAGCCTCTTTAAAGGGGGAATCCTTCAATTAATGGACATGAACAAACTCAAAGCTGACGTGTTATGCACTATTGTACATGGACACATCTAATTTTTAAAACAAAAGATATGGGGACACGGCCTATTATTCGTTTTCAGTTATTTAAAGTAAAATGACATTTTCTGTGACTCACATGATTTTAGTTGATAAGTTGTTTCATCTCAAAGCCAAACAAACTAAACGAAACATTATAAGATAGTGTTTATAATATCATATTCCACGAAATATCTCGAACAAATATATAACATGACCATGTCAAAGTGTCGAGTATCCGACGCGATTATTTTCACGCAATCTGAAGAGCACATGTCAAATAGGTTATACATGAAAACCCATCTATAAAAAAACACTCCTTATCAAGAAGGGCGTTGGGTACCCATCCACCACTAAACATCCGGCTTAGAACACGCCTAACTGAACCTTCCATTGGCCATGGGAGCACAAAGGAGAAACAAAAAGATCACCAAGGAAACCAAAAGGGGAGGAAGTGTTGACGATTGCCCCCTGTAAGAGCATTATTGGGAGCAAAAGCAAATGTGTAAGTTGCCTTTTGGCATTCCGTGAGATAACTAAATTACTTGTAAATTCCAATTGTCGTTCATGGTGGAATTAGTCATGATTGCGCCCCCCCTTCCACAGGGAGAAAAGATGGAGAAAGGGTTGAGCACAGGACTAAGAATGCAGATCAAGTCTCTAAGAAGCTAATCTTATTGAAAAGTAAAAGTGACTTTTCCTTGAAAGATTAGAGTAATAGTGAAAGTAAACCAATTGCCACCTAATTTATTCTTAGTGCTACTCTTTTTTGTTTTCCCTTTTTTCTTTGAAGGGAGGGTGGGGTTGGAGGGGATCAGCGGCCTTTATTGAGGAGATCGAGAGCTCAACACCACCACGGTAGAAATGTGGTGTGACAGATTAGATTATCAATCATTCCAAACAGAAATGGCTGAGAAATTTTCTAATGATGAGTCTTTCATGGAAGCAAGGAATTTGTAATTGCTTGATTATAGCAAGTTTGATGGCAATAAACTGAGGTAGTTAACCGTGACATGGTACTACTCTTTTCAAGCAGACCTTTCTCTTTATCTTTACTGCTCTAACAAAAATATCCATTTCTGCCCTAGCAAAAGCATTTCTTTGAAATTCATGGATGCTGTCAAAAGTTGTTGTAAAGGTTACTGCAACTTTTTTTTATCTCTGTACTGGATTATTGTACATTTGAGCTTTAACAGATTAGCTGTCAATCATCGGCGTCTGCGTAAGCAAGGACGCGAGAACATAAGACAAATCAGGTTGCCTGTCTGAGTTCGAAATCAAGACTCCAAAAGCATGCACCGCCAGTAGAGAGACTTCCTTAGGCAAGAATTGTGGAGGTTTTTGCGTTACAATTGACTCGTGCTCTTGTATTATCGTTCTAGTTGCGTAAAGAACTTTTAACTTCGTTATTTTAACACTTTTGTTACCGCAACTAGAATAAGATAAAACTTGCTTGACCTCTTGGTGTATTTCGATCCATGTAGCCCCTCTAGACATAAATAAATAATGTCGCTTAAAATGATAACCCAATAGATCCATTCATTACAGTCGCATCATGCATATCTATTACATCCTAGATTTCCGTCAGATTAAAACCATAATCTCAATTCAACGGCGGCAGTGATCTTAAATACATCCTAGATTTCCGTCAGAGTTAATACTGTACATAAGGCATTAGAAAAAGGAAATAGGAGGAGATAGCGAATTTCGTTACTTATTTATTTTTTCCTTGTTTTGGTTTTTTTTTTTTTGGAAATTTGTACGGCGATTCAGGTTTGACTGGGAACAACAATGGCCAACTTCTCCTCTTTGTGAAACCTGACTTGCTTGGCAATGAATGCCTCTATGGTCCTCTTGAATTCCTCGTTACTCAAATCGTCCACCATCTCCGCCGCTTCCGGCGGACGCTCGCCGGAATCAGAGACTTTCCTCCATATATCGGTCTCCGATCGCCGGAGCTTCTCACAAGGCGGTTTCATCAGGTTCTCGGACTGGCTCCTCCGGTAAGCTATGGCATTATCAGCCTTATCAGCGACAATTGTGTCGTCACTACTAATTTCGTCGCAGTTTTTAGTAGCAGTAGTAGTGACACTGGTGTTCAAGTTCACTTCGCATATCATCTGCTTGTCCTGATAAACGATCTCCTCCGGCTCCGGAACCGGAGGGGAGCCATCCGGTCCGGTGCTCATCCGTTTCTCTCCGGCTCTCATCAATTCTTCGTAGAGATCCGCTTCGGCATTGCTGGAAGCAGAAGAATCGGCGGCTAACTTGCCGGATTTGGCGAGGAGTATCAGGACGATGACGTTGCTGAGAAGGAAGATGAAGAGAGGGCTGACGATGACGGAGATTAGGTACCGGAAGTACTCGGCGGAAATTCTGACGGCGAACGGCAGGCGAGCGGAGGTCCACGAAAGAAGCACCAGCACGAAGCAGAGCTCGGCGAGGCGGAACAGCTTGGCGATGCCGCGGAAGCGGCGGTAGCGCAGCATGGCGTAGGACTTCTCGGCCTTCACATTATCGAGGTCCATGAAAGTGAGCGTTTCTGGAGGGAGGTACGAACGTCCTGATTTCTCGGGAAGGTAAAAAAAGGCATTAATTGGACGGGAAAATGAAGGGTGTGCCAGTGGCTGTGTCCTTGTGTAGCTTTTGGATTTCTGCTGCAAGAACCGGGCGATATATGTGCTTGAATTTGGGAGGGGGTTGAATTGAAGCCTTTGTAAGGAAGCTCCTCTGCTTTTATAGGCACTAGACAGACTGCTGTTTTGTGCAGCTATAATTACTGTACTTATTTGCTTTTGCAGTAGAAAATTTGTGTCGAATAGATTATTGGGGAGTACTTTCTTACTTTATACCCCGCTAATCCAAGGGGCAAGGCATTTATAAGCCCTGCTTATCGTTTCAATGCAGCAGCTCAAAGAGCCTTCAAGAACACTTGAAATATGTAAGTAGGAGCGAGTGTTAAAATCTTAGTCCACCCAGAATTGTCGGTGAAATCTAATCTCCGTTGGTGTCACCAAACTATTGGTGACATCTCAAATTTGGTGCTCCTTAAATGGTTTCTACGCCTGAGCTTTGAGTTAACGGCTTTGAAAGCAAGAACATCTTAATGACAACGTTATGAAATGTGAATGATTAGTTACATCATTTAGATTCATTCTATGAACAGTCTAGTTCTGTAAAATCAACGAAAACGACAGAAATGCGACGTACATCAACTATTCAAGACCATGCAACCCAACAAGAGAAACCTGGTCTACCTCTTCTTCTTCTTCTTCTTCTTCCTCCCCCTACTTTGTACCTTAAAATTAGGTAGATAACTTTTGTAGGGAGAACTTTTCCTTGCTGCTAAAAGTACATCACTAGACTTCAGATAACACCAAAACAGGTACTGAAACTAAATAGACCGGGTCTCTAATCAGGGTACCTGGGGGTATTGAGGTACTGCCATTCTAGTATATTGTAAGGTAGCATGGAGTTGCCTTGTTGGAGGTAGTAGTTGTTTCCTCGAAGAAGTGGCTGGAGTTAATAATGTCTTGCTGGGGAAGACGTATGATGGTTGTCAGTGATGTGGTTTCCACGTGAGTTTTGTAGCATCACCCTAATAACTTTCACCCGCTTCCACGGTTTTGTTCGGTTCGCCCCAAGTATATCAGTGAAACTTACAAATAGTAACCTTTCTTGTTTCTAAAAATTCTTGATTTGGTTTGAATTTAACAAATTAAAGTAGATTTTTCTAACCAAGTTAAAAAAGTGAGTGAGAGAGAGAGATAGTTAGTTAATTTTGATAAATGAGTCTTAAAAAAGTTATTTGAGGAACACCATGTAGTGTCAGTTTAATAGCTTTAATATTCTGGAGCTCGGTTGGAAAATTGTTGAGCCAAAAAACATTTTTGGGAAATCAATCAATGCTCAATGTGAACTAATGCAAACTTGTAAATCATATAAGATTGCCCAATACTATCTTTTACGCCTTCGAATGCTTGTCAATTGTTTGATTGGCTGCTTGAAATTGTACCTGTGACAGAATGTTGACTGTTTAGCGACAAATTATGTTATGGACGAACAATTGAAATGTGAGAATCGATTAGTTCAAAATCTGACTGCGTTCTTGCAAGGTAAAAAAAGAAACCAACAACGGCACAAATTAAGGTTGCAATACAGTAGTCTCATTCCGATACACATTTTAGTCGGGTCTAATCTTAGAATCATAAAAAAAGGACTAACTTTGTATGCTTATATACCGGGTCAATCATTAAAAACAAGGGGGCGAAATTCTAATACGAGTACAACTCTTTTTGGAAAAAGGAAACTGTTCGCTTTCTAATAATGGACATAATACTAGTGAAAACTTTATAGATGTCACTTTTGTAAGACCCCAAATAACTAGTAATTAAATTGTTGTTATAATTAGAGCATCTTTGCAAATTTAATTATTTTTGGGGTATTTTAGAATAAGTAATAAATATTTAGGGGTCTTTTAATTATTTATCAAACTTAGAGACTTTTAAGGGCTAGCCAAGTCTGTTTACGATATATTCAGTTTTGATTATTAATCAATTCTGCATTCAGGTTCAAAGCAGCAAGCTTCCTCACATGGGGCTGCCTAGGTGGCACCCCACATGTCAAACTTTCATTGGTTCTTGGTTGGGTTGTACTTTTTGACACTAGTTTTCTTTATCTACCTCGTACTAACTCGGATTGAAACCGATTCAACTTTTGTTGAACTCAGATTTTTGTCCTCTTCGATTTCAGTCTAATATTGAGTATCTTTTAAAGTTTTTAAGATAACATTTGTGAAATTCAAAGTCTTGATTCTTTATCGTTAATATATGTTTGAAATACTTTGATATCCATTAGACCTCTTTGAATTGAACTAATATTAGAACCTTCACGTACTTAGGTTAACGTGATGCCATGATATGATATGTCAATTGCTACTGGTATGCAACTTTGAACTTAGAACCTCCGCGTGCTTAGGTTAACGTGCTTTACAGTCACGTGTTACGTGATTGTATTGTTTTGATTATTAGTTCAATTATTTGAATATGATTTTTTGACTTTGATTCGACCTTTGATGGGTTAATATCCCATAATGAGATTTGTCGTGCCAAGATTAAATATCGTCTTTGCACCTTGTTTTCATAAGTTTCGTTTTGACTCAGCTACATATTATTGGATACATGCGTTGTACTCTGTGGGTGTGTGCGTGAGATCTTTGCTGGGCTTTGTGCTCACCCCCCTTCTCCTACCATTTCAGGAAATTTAGCGGAGACCAAGATAGAAGAGTTAGCTATATGCGTGAGCTTGGATTTGTTCTTAAATTTTAGACTCTCTTTAGTCACTTGAGAATAAGGATTTTGTAATAGTTTGATTAAGTAACTTTTTGAAATCTCAGTTCCTGAGAAGTAATTATTGTTATGAGGATTTTCGCTGCATTTATTAGACATTGATGGTTAATGCAAATATTATTGCTTTGGGATATGTTTAGAGCTTTGATTGCCTCTTGAGATTATTTTCTTGATAAATACTTTGGTATTATATTTCTGGTAAGTAGAAATATTTTGAAATACTTTGTGTAGGTCCGCCATCGGGCCGTGACAACTTTCTTGTGCACCTGTGTAATGAGTAAAAGTTCTAGAGAGCTAGGTTATGTCTAAGATAAAGAGCTGGAGAGTTGTCCTGTAAGTCACATGACATAAAGCCTGTTCCTCAATCTTTTTTAAGCTTTGATTAATAAAGATGAAGGGAATATCTAACGGTTTCTGAGATTGATTATTTCAGATGCTTATCATGCTTATGCCAAAGGTACCTGGAACCATGGATTCTTGATACATTTGCATGCCATTTTTGGAAGTGACCAGGTTCGTCAATGTAACTGCTACTTCACGCAATTTTCATTTTGTTGTCTCATTTCATTTTTATTAAGGACATATAGAATGGGGCTAACTTAAACTTGTACCTTCTCTGTGCAAACGACACACAATATGTTGTTAAAGACACATTAACAATAAGTTGACTTTGTCAAAGTGATTTCATGTATAAATCTATAAGAAAAGATAAAATACAAGCTTAGCCTCGTTACTATGTACATTGCCAAAATAATAAATTACAGCGGAAAAAAATGTAAGTCAACTAACATATTCATACATTCTGTAAGCTATCCAAAAAAAATACTCGTTTCTTCGTCTGTAAGTTCTGACATCATATTAGTCGATTCAAAAGACAAAATGAAAACACAAATCTCTAGGACTTAATTTTTAACTTTTATTTCATCTCTTTCATGTTATCTTTCAATGCAATTACCGAGCGAGAGCAAGAGTAGAAGAGCTTAAGTGCAACTAACTAAGAGCATGTACTGTACAAACTTCTAAAGCAGTTGGTACAAATATATCACGCATCGAGTGTTTTGTACCAACTGCATTAACAATTATACTTAACTTTTTCAATTTGGCACAATAATTTAAGACTCTATTCAACAATTTGGGACCAAGTTAGATTCGTGAGGTCCCCGGTGGTAGTACCAGTGGCACACTGACAAGCTGTAGTTTTGCTGCATATGTTTCAGCTCAACACTGTGATGGACAACTCTACTGCGAGAGCGTCCCTTTCTCCCAAATTCCGACAGCCATCTTCCTCACATCTGCGCCGTACTCGTGTCAGCACTTGCTCTCCCAATTTGACCCCCACCCGGAGGCTGCAGTGAGAGGTCTAGTCTTCCTCTTGTAAGTACTTTGCAGTAGGCCTGGAAGGGGAGGATATGTGCTGTTATATCTTGATTTATTTATGGGGGCTAAAGTTTGCTGCCCCCCTATCATCTAGGGTTATCTTACTACCACTACTACTTACTTACTTTGACTGTCAGTCTCTTTCCCTAGGGGAGACCATTATTGCAGCTTTGAAGCTGCTGTGGAGTCTCAAACTCTCAAGCTGCATGTCTGTCAAGATTTGAATTTATATTTGGGATAAATGCACTTTGCCCCCTCTACTTTAGGACGGTTGTAATATGATTCTCTTTTCTAAAAAAAAGTTGTACTAAACTTTCCTATACTCATCAAAATTATGCAAAAATAAACGGCCGTAACTGAGCTTTTCGAAATGTCACAACTACCCTTCTTTTAAACAGAATTGAAAATCCGTTCTCAGACCATTTGGGCCATTTGTGGTGGGTGAAGGTGGTGACGAAGGGAGAATGGAGAGAAGAGCAAGGACCGGCGACGGTGCAAGGGGCGGCTGCGCGGGCTTGTTGCTACCACTGGTGGCCAAGGGAGAGAAGAGGAAGGAAGAGAGGGGGGTTAGCTAGCCGACAGGGGAAGGGGGACTGCCGGCGGAGCGCGGGGCTGTTGCGGCCGCCGGGGGTGAGGGGAGAAAAGAGGAAGGAAGAGGGAGGGGGGCTACCGACGGAGTGGGGTTGTTATAGCAGCGGGGGTTGGCATTGCCGATGGGGGGAGGGGGCTGCCGGCGGAGAGCTCGAGAGTTGCGGCAGCGGAGGGCGGGGGAGAGAAGAGGAAGGAATAGACAGGAGGGGGTCGGCGTCGTCGATGACGGAGAGTGGGGCTGCCGGCGTGAGATGCCAGGGTTGGCGGCGCAGGGGTGATAGAGATTAGGGTTTTCTGTGGGGGAAGGGAAAATTAGGGATTTGGAAGGGCACGGTAGGGTCGGGTCAGTAGGGTATGGATTGGGTAGGGTTTGGGTCAGCCTATGGCTGTGAGGAAAGGGGTGGGTGTTGTTCGGGTTATACCCACTGAATTTTTGAAAATTCAACTTTTCATTTTTTTTAAATTTTTTTTATGTTAGTCTTTAAAAGGAAGGTTTGCAAATGAGTTGAAATGAAAATGGTCATTTCAGAGAAATATGATCTCTGGGGCAAGTTTTGATTTAGCACATCTAAACTCAAGACAAATATTACACATTGGATGTGCAATGCCCGCATTTCGCTGCATTACCTTGATTCCTAACCTGTCCAATAATTCATTTATACAAAAAAAAAATGAGTACATTTACCATTCATTTACACGTAAAAACTTGAAGGGCCATTGCTATGTATAGCTCAAAAATGTTGATGAATCTAATTACATGTGACCCCGAAGTTCGTTTCTCATGGAAACTTTACTACCCATCCAAAGAAAAGAGTACCTTCTAGGTCACATTGCCTTCTGGACTTATGGACAAAGGAGAAACAATCTGCTTTTTAAGTTAACTTCACTAGGCAAACAAGCTGACAACAGATTCAGCTGAAGCACTAATTAAGGCCACAATTCCTAACAGGATAGATATATGGGCTCCAGTGGTTCCATAATACCCCCACCTTGACCTCAGTCTTCCTTCAAACAATATTTTACACAGATGCTTTCATAGTCTAGATAAGAAATTAGAGCAAAGTAAGGGAGTATTAATGAAAAGGTGAAGAAAAGAATGCTCGAGTCTGTGGTGGAGAATCTGCAGTCAGTATGCGGTGATGGAGGAAAGTGGAGCTCCAGGAAACTGACTTCCAACACGATGATCCTGAAAGTGATTTTGATTCGAAGCTAGAACCCAACCTTTTCCCAATAAAGCAGATAGTTTAACTTTCTTTCCTGTGAAGACATCTGTGGAATATTGTAAAGGCCATTAATGGAGGGCTAACCGCCGGGTTAAACCCTAAAACATAAGCGGTTCAGATAGGCTCTACGTAAAAGTGACACTGAACTATTCTTGTTTCTTCTATGTATATATATACCTTGGCTGTGGTACCTGATACTATGGGTTTATTCGACCTAACCTAACACATTCTGAGATCAATACCTTTTGCCCTAATTATGTCCGGCAACGGCATTATTAATATGTGCTCACGTCTAAGCAGTTTTAGGGTGGTTAGTTTAGGAAATTGTTAACATTTGCCACGTTCACGAGCCCTAGGTGCTTTATCAAATGTTAAAGAATTGTTCCTACAAGGCATGGTAAAGTGTTCTACGTTGAGTTTTTTGGTACGAGGTCAATGATCAGGAGCTATTTGCATGCATGCATGCATCTTTCGTCCTATTTACACATCTTTACGCAAATTCGTTGATAAAAACGTACTGGTAGTGGCGTCATTAATTTTAGTTCTAGAAGCAGATAGAATTTTCAAGCTTGTTTAAGTAGTCTGGCCAGCCATTTTCTATTTGTCTAAATTTCTTTGCTCGGGAGGGACATGATGGAACAGCATCATCTATTACGTACTGTATTAAAGTTAATTAAATTCCACCACAAATAATATGCTGGCACATCTATCGCATAATAGTCAAACAAGGTCAGACCGGGTCAAATTCAGCTAAGACTTCTCGACCAATTTTGAACACGTAGACCTTATCCTAAATCTAAGAAGCTTGTCCCCTTGGAAAGATGACAGGGCCCAAGCCCACCGTGAAATCTACACGGGGTTCTGGCTCTTGGCCTATGAAGAGGGGACTTCCGAGTAAACAGAACAGATGCAATATCACACAATGACACGCTGAATGGGAAAAACAAGTACTATAACAAGACTCAAGTAGTGACCCAACATAAATTTCGACCGTTAGTCGAGTTGTAGGAATTTAAACAAATTTTAACGGTTACTCGAATTGTAAGAATTTTCATCCAACCCTTCATACAGCGACAATCAATGGTCGCTAAATGTCTCTAGTGATTTTTCTGTTAACACTTTCAGCGACAATTCTTAATATCATAATTTTAGCATCACTAAATAAAAGTTACTGAAGATATTTAGTGACCATTAATTATTACTATACAAGGGATTAAAGGAAGATCCCTTCAATTGAAGTAGCAGCCAAATTTTTTTTTTCATCTTGCCTTACCTACAATGTATGCATATGTTCTTGCAAGAGATCAATGTTGAGAGTATATCTCTTAATGAATACATAGACCAGTGAATTTTGGTTAGGGCTAGCAGGATATAGCTCTTAATGGATCTATCAAATGACCTTACTAAAGTAGAGGTTGAGATTTATATCTCTCAATGAATCCATAAACTTTGTCTTGGGGTGTGCAAGGTCACCCTGATGGATTCACCGATCTGGGTATGAAAGTTTGGCAGCTTCCTATAGAATTATCAAGGCTTCGAAATCCTTTGAGCACACATCATCGGGATCAAGACACAAGGTTATAATGTGTCGAGCCTTGGTACTTCTTCTCCAAAACAGAAATGTACGTGATGCATTTCTGATTCGCTGACACGGTTCTTAATTGAAGGTATTGTCCATTAAGTTCCTAAATTAATCAAGGAATATTTCACTAGAAAATGGTTGAAACCCATAGGCACTATCTAATGATGTACGTTACTGTGAGATCAAGTGTATCATTTAAAATTTAAAATGGTGGGGGCTTGCTGGAAATGTATTTGAAATTTGGCTATTTAATATTTAAAAGAAAATAAAGTTCATTGAACTTTAGTTTTTCATAATTTAAATTTCATGAACTTGAAACTTTTGAATTTTCCAATCGAATAGTTTAATTTTTTAACCTTGTTTTCTAAATGAACTTAATAATTGATGAATTAGGTTCATGTATACTTCTTTGCATAAGATTCCCCCATCTTTAGTTCATTGTAGTTTATAAGTTCATCAATAAATATTGGTATGGTTTAAAGAACTTGATAATGTTAAAAAATATACATTTTTTCTACTACTATATATATAAAAGGGTAAAGGGTTGGAAGGTCGGGTAGAAGAGATTTTCACTTGAGAGAAAAATATTCGAACTAAAAGCTTGTTTCAAACTTATGTTTTGATTAATCGGAGGTGAGTAGACGATCCATAATAAAGAAGTGCAACTCTCTTAAAATAAAAAGTGAATCTAGGTTTGGTTGAATCACAAAGATCGTGGTGCCAAGGTAGTCTTACGTTAGCACTTGGAAGATACTTTAACTATCTTCAACGAGCTCTTACGCGTCTCTAAACCTTGATTCTTTCCACGTACTATTTTTCACGCATTATTGTTTATATATTTACGTGAGTTTCTTCTAGCAATTGTTGCATTGTTTTTCCGGAACCTAGTTTTTTAGCGTTTGCTTATAACTAGTGATCGATACCGATAAGAAGGAGAATATGGTAAAATAGTATGACATTGTTTTTAGATTGCGTACAATTTTTTGCTTTTTAACAGTAGTGTTAACAATCACTTGAGCTCCAATAATTGTGGTTTTGGCTTCCAATATTAAGAGACACCTCTCTCTGTGGGGCTTTTATGGGTTGACAAAAATATCCAAGAGAGAGAGACGGAGGTACTTAATTATAATTGGTGAAATAAATTACTGCATATGAATAGAAATTCAACACGAAATCCCCAGAGAAGTTAGGGCACTTCAAAAGTTCAAATAACCACTACAACACCACAAAGTAATCATGAGTGAAGATACAATGAAGCCTGCCGTTTTGACGATCATCCTTTCCTGGTCATGGAAACAGTGACATTGATGAACTCAGTCCTCTCTTTGGACATGCGATCGGCAATAATCTCCCTGTACCTGCAGAACACCTCGTCGATTATGGTTTTGCCAAAGTGACTGACAAGAATTGGTTCCGTAACAGCCCTCATGCACTCTGCGACGTTGTGTCCGCCATCCTTGAACTCATCCGACGGCCAGAGTTCGTCCTCGTAGGCATTCCGGTTGACTTTAGAGACCTCGAGGCGATCAATTGCGAAAGAGCCTTCCTTTTCAACCTCAGTTTTAACTTCTGCCGGGCATGGTGTGTACTTTGGGATGTTGAATGAATCCAACGTCTCTTCCTCTATGAGTCCCTGCATCAATCAAACTTAGGAATTGTCACAAGCTGAACGATATTATTAGCATAGGTTGGCTTCACTTTAAAATTTGATCAAACTGGCTTGTTTGCATCTGAGCCAAGCTCAAAAACCTTCTTGTTTTAATGTCCTATACGTTTAGAAGCTTATCTAACCAACCTCAATAGGTTTTCGGGCTTCAAAATTTTGTTTGGATTTAGTTTGTTTAAGTATAAAGCTCGACAAATCACCCAAGCAAACCCGATGTCAAGCATAGCTTAATTGGCTTATTTTTCAGTCCTAGTCTTAACCAAAATCCAAATGTATATATATCTAACTCAACCTGAAACTGGTTGCGCATCAATGATTTTCTAGCGTAAAGTGTTGTATTGTTCTACTCCATTTGAGGATCCGAACAAAGAAATGGTGAGACGAGTAGCTTGAAATGTTGCATGAAATGGTGAGACAAGTAGCAAGCAGTAGCAGTTTCAAGTGTTAATTTGGATACCTCTGAAACCATTTCACTGAGGGCCATAGCTAAAAGCGCTCCCAAATGTAACAACACTCTTTGCCAGTAGGATCGTCGCTCCTTCGCCCCAAAAGTGTCAAAACCATACGCCCCCCAGTCACCAATTCTTCTGAGCGGCACTTGAGGAACATTGAGAAATCTGTTTGAAATTGCTCGTAGTATGCTTTAACCACACATGTTGGGCTTGTACTCGCCATATAAATGTTCCGTTTGTTGCTCTCTATCTCTTCAGGAACCTGACCAATAAAATTTCAACTTGCAAGTTACAAATAAAAGCACGAACAATGTTTAATCCACGCACGATCAGGTCGACAGCTTTCTGCATACAGTCAATGCATGACATGACAACCAAGCACCAAACAGCAAGTAACCAATATCATTAGTTGGAAGTTGTCGTGATCTTTGTTCTGCTTGTCTACAGAACTTGAGGATGTTCGTGGATCTGTAAATAACTAGAGAGAGAAACCATGCATACCTTAGATAGAACATGGAGACTGTAAGAAGAACGGACAAAATGGAGGCTTTCAGTGCCAAAAAGCCTATCATACAATGATCCCGGAGTTCCGGTGAAAAAACAAGGACCGAGTGCTGATCCCATTTCGTTTCTCAAATTTGCGTGGAATCTTGGCAATGAGCGGAAAATGGTGTCAAAATCATTGTCAGGAAGGTCATTTAAGTAAACTTGAAACTGGCGATTGATCGTGGCCTAGTTTTTTGCAAATGGTGCTGACTGTATTGATGAGCTCGGACACTACAAGCAAAGTGTTTGGTCCGGAAGAATAGCCCAGGTCTGCGATGCATATCTTCTTTGGAAGGCTGCTGCAGTACAGATCAGTTATGGCTTGTTCTCTTATCGGCTTTGTCATGGATATCACCTTTTGCTGTTATCATACAACAAGAAGAATGCCACAAATGTTACTTATAACAGCGCACACACAATGCAGTATTTGTGTTAAATTTAGATGTTAGCGCTTGGTAGACATTGCCATATCTATGCTTCATAGCTTTGGATTTGCCTCTACTCTAGTGCTGTTAAGGTTGCTCCAATGGCGCAGTGGTCAAGATTGTTTTCATGGTGCTTCGGCAAAAAGAGATTTGTTGATATATGTTTTGTATTTATGTCTCACATCGGTTACTCAAAGAAAGTTGTAACTTGACCCTTAGTATATAAGACATCTTGTCCCACACTGGTTAAAAAGAGAAGATCAATACTTATCTCTAAGTGTAAGTAAGGTATCTTCCTTCTTTGAGTAGGAAAACAATTGAGAGATAGACGTGAGAGAGTGTTGTAAATCTGACTTGTGCAAAGTAGATTTGAGTTCTCTCAGTTTTCTTGTGTTCTCTTGTTTGGTTATCGTGTTCTATACATATTTATCTAGAGCGATTTCATAATAAGTAGTATCAGAGCATTCCAGGTTTATTTTTTGGGCAAAATTGAAATCGATTTGAGAGGATAAATATGTCGAACAATAGGACCATGAAGTATGCCTTTGAACAATACGATGGGAAGATGAATTTTGGCATATGGCAAAGCACGGTGAAGGATATTCTTGTGTAGTAAGGATTGCTCAAGCCTTTGCAGGGGAATAAGCCTGAGTCGATGGATCAAGATGATTATGAGGAATTACAGGCTAAGGCTGTATCTACGATACGGTTGAATCTAGCCCCAAAGGTTAAGTACCAGGTATTGACAGAGACTTCTCCAACAGCTCTGTGGCCGAAATTGGAGAAGATATATATGTCAAAATCTTTGTCGAATCGATTATATCTAAAGAAAGATCTGTACCAGTTACGGATGGATAAAGGTTCAGATCTTGGTGACCATATATATCAGAATTTAACCGGTTAGTGTCTTAATTGTCAAGTATAGATGTTAAATTAAACTCGAGGAGGAAGATCGGGCGATTTTATTGTTATCTTCGCTTCCAAAATCATATGAGACCTTGAAAACTACATTGCTTATTGGAAAGGATACATTGCTTGTTGATGATGTTATGCCGACTCTTATGGACTCGAGCAGAGTTAATGGTACGAGTTCAAGCAGTCAAGGCGAAGGTCTAGTGGTAAGGTCTGAAAATAAGAATGGTCATGGAAAAGGCAGAAGTCGGTCAAGAAGCAGAAATTCAGGACATGGAAAAGACAGGTCTAAGTCTCATGGAAAGCAGGACAAGTTCAGTATTGAATGCTGGTATTGTAAAGAGATTGGTCACATTGCAAGGAAGTGTCCAGAAAGGAAGGAGAAGAAGAACAGAAAGAAACATGTGAACAATGTTAATGTTGCTGAAGAAGACGACAAAAGCAGTGATGGTGATCTTTACTTGGTTTCCTTAGTTGAGCAGTAAGAAGGTAATCTCTTATTAGTTAGAGACAACAGTTTTTCTATAGAATGGTTTCTTGACTCCGCATGTTCGTTTCATATGTGCCCACATAAGGAATAGTTTGATTGTCTTACTCCATGTAAAAATGGTACTGTGTTAATGGGTAATGACGCTGTTTGTGAAGTCATGGGGATAGGTACCATTAAAATTAAAATGTTTGATGGGATGGTGAGAGCCCTGGGTCACTACAAGAAACATGGGATTTAGCGACCGCATTTTGCGACCGCAAAGACATGCGGTCGCTAAACTAATATTTAGCGACTGCTCTATTTTGCGGTCGCTAAATATTCATGGTCAACGAAAACTTGGATTTAGCGACCGAAATTGGCGAATGTCACTACCGTCGCTAAATTAGCGACTGATTTGGCGACCGAGTATGCGGTCGCTAAATATTTTGACTAAAATCCCTAAATCGCGTCTCTCTCTTTCTTAGCCCGTCTCTCTCTCTCTAGCTCAGCCCTTGCCGCCGCACGTCGGCTCACCGGCGCCACCTAGTGACCATCGCCCCACCAAGACCCGGTCGTCGATCGCAGGCCCAGCTCGTCTCTCTCTTTCTCAAGTCCCTCTCTCTCTCTCAGCCCTTGCCGCCGCACGTCGGCTCACCGGTGCCACCCAGTGACCACTGGCCCACTGAGACCCCGCCGTCAATCGCAGGCCCAGCTCCGCCTCTTCACTTTTAACCCTATTTCAGAGCCCTAAAAGCTGCATTTCCTCACTCTACACATCTACCCTTCAGCGGCCTGGTATGCAGAATCTCTTTCATTACTCGTCTATATGTGCTGCATGTGCTCTTTCATTACTCGTTTGTAAGAACAAGTTCATATTGATTAGTTAATTTCTACTACCAATTTGGTGCTTGGATGCTTCATGCTTTCTATTTCTGCAACCCCATTTAGGCTTATGTTGTTGTGGTGATGTTTAAATGCATTGAAATTGAACTCATCCAACTGAGATAGGAATGCATGTTGGATTAGCTGTCTTAGGATTTTAAAAAGCATACTTGTTCATTTGAGAATTGAGATTGTTGAAGGAGGATGGGACCCAATTGGATTGAAATATCAGATACGTGCATTTTGAACAGCTTTTTTTTCCTTTTGAGCATTGATTATTTGATTTTTAATTTTAGGTTGTTAATTATGCATTGAGCATTTGAGATCGTTGATGGAGGATGGGACCCAATTGGATTGAGGCGATCAGATATGTGATTTAGTTGAATGATGGGTTGAAATTAGTACCTACACAGCACCGACACTTTATATGAGTCTAGGTATGGTGTCCGACACCTCACCAGCACCTTCGAACACGTGTCCGATACCTCTCTGCAATGTCCCGGTCGATGTCGGTGTCGGATACAGTGTACGTGTCAGTGCTACCAAGATTAGCACTAATCAACACAGATTATGCTAATCAGCCCTAATTATCCCTGATTAGGGCTAATTGACAATAATTACGCTAATCAGCCCCACTTAACACTGATTACCCCTAATTACTCCTAATTAGCACTAGTAAACACTAATTAGGCTAATCAGCCCTAATTATCTCTAATTGACCATGATTAGCAATAATCAGCCCTAATTAGCCCTAACTAACACTAACAGACACTAAATAGCCCTAATTAGCAGTAATCAGCTCCAATTAACACTAATAGCCCTAATTAGGACTAATTTGCACTGATTACCCCTAAATAACACCAATGGACACTAAATAACTCTAATTAGCACTAATCAGCCCTATTTAACACTAATCAACAGTGTCCGTGTCCGTGCTACCTAGATTAGCACTAATCATCACTACTCAACTCTAATATGCCCTAATTAGCCCTAATTAGGCTTTGTTGATGATGAAGCACCGACACTTCACATGAGTCTAGGTATGGTGTCTGACAACTACTGACATCTCGACACATTAGTCTAGCCCTAATTAGCGCTAATCAACTCTGATTAGCCCTAAGTAACATTGACGGACACTAAATAGCCCTAATTAGCACTAATCACCCTTAATTAGCCATAATTAACACTGATGAACACTAAAAAGCCCTAATTAGGTATAATTAGCACTAATCAGCCCTAAATAGGCCTAAATAGCACTAATCAGCGTTGATTATCCCTAATTAACAGTGATTGACACTGATTAGCCCTAATTAGCACCTACGCAGTACCGACACTTTATATGAGTCTAGGTATGGTGTCCGACAACTACCGACACCCCGACACCTCACCAGTACCTTCGGACACGTGTCCGACACCTCTCTACGATGTCCCGGTCGATGTCGGTGTCGGACACAGTGTTCGTGTCTGTGCTACCTAGATTAGCACTAATCAACACTACTTAGCTCTAATATGCCCTACTTAGCCCTAATCATCCCTACTTAACCCTGATTAACACTCACTTGTAAGTGACTACTCAATATATATTTTTCAAATTGAAGGTTAATTTTGAACTCGACTTGTATAGGTTTACCAGGCAGTGAGAGATATATATCATGTCAGTGGATAGAAGTTGGATGCGAAGGAGGATTGTTCCAAGTGGGATTGGGGTATCAGAAGAGTTTAGACAGGGAGTGAACGGGTTTATTCTATTTGCTTTGAATCAACGGGAGTTAGTGGATGACGGCACGATTAAATGTCCGTGCAATGATTGTCAACTGTTAAGTTGGAAATCCCCCGACGATGTAAGTTTTGATCTGTTCCATAGAGGTTTTATGAGTAACTATACGAATTGGACTCAGCACGGGGAACCAATTCTGAGGGTGCCCTCTGAGGTCACCGCTGAGTTCAGACAGTACAGTCCTAGAGATCCGGGATTTTCCCAGTATCAACATATGGTAATGGAAGCTGGGCCTAGTGGGATTAATTGGGATAACTATTTTAACGATGATAACCCTAATGTGGAAGAAGAGCCAAACCCGAGCGCACATAAATTTTATAAATTGTTACAAGACTCTGAGGAGCCAATATGGAATGGAAGTACAAAGCACACCAAGTTATCTGCTGTGACAAGGATGCTACAGTTAAAGTCTGAGCATGGTCTAAGTGATAGGGGTTTTGATGCTTTTTTGAAGCTTAATAAAGAAATGTTGCCAGAGGATGAGAAGTTGCCTGACACGTACTATAGTGCTAAGAAAATGATGATGAAACTTGGTTTGGGGTACCAGAAGATAGATGCTTGCAATAATGATTGTGTCTTATTTTGGAAGGAGAACAATGACTTGAGCGAGTGTCCGGTTTGTGGCCACGCAAGATATAAACAAACCAGTGGGAATAAAAGAAAGATAGCATGGAAGATATTGCGGTACTTCCCACTGACACCAAGGCTTCAAAGGTTGTACTACTCTTCTAAAATGGCAGAGCACATGAGATGGCATAGCCACGTCCGCAGCAAAGTTCCCGATTTATTAAGACACCCTGCCGATGGAGAGGCATGGAAGGAATTTGATTATCGACACCCATCTTTTGCTGAAGAAGTTCGAAATGTGCGACTTGGGCTCGCTACCGATGGGTTTAATCCTTTTGGGCACTCTAGCACACCCTACTCTACGTGGCCTGTGATCATTGTCCCGTATAACCTTCCTCCGGACATGTGTATGAAAAAATAATTCATGTTTTTATCATTACTCATTCCTGGACCTACGAGCCCGGGTAGAAATATAGACGTGTACTTGCGGCCGTTGATCAATGAATTAAAAAATCTGTGGGAAGTTGGAGCCCCAGCATTTGATGCATCTCTTAAACAGAACTTCAACTTGAGGGCAGCAGTCATGTGGACTATCAATGACTTCCTTGCATACGGTATGTTGTGTGGGTGGAGTACACACGGTAGGTTGGCATGTCCTTATTGTATGGAAATGAGTAAGGCTTTCACCTTAAAGCACGGGGGGAAGGCTTCCTTTTGGGGGTGTCACAGACAATTCTTACCACCTAATCACCCATTTTGAAGGCAAAAAGATAAGTTTGATAAAACTGTGGAGCGTCGCCTTGAAACACGTGACAGATTGTCTGGCGAGGAAGTGTATATGTGCGTAAAGGACCTTGACATGGATGAGGTACCATTTGGAAAGTGTGGTGCTAGTCTAAAACTTCCTGGCTTTGGAAAAAAAAACACAACTGGAAGAAAATGTGCATCTTTTGGGAGCTACCTTATTGGCCGACCCTCCTTCTGCGCAACAATCTCGATGTTATGCACATTGAGAAAAATGTTTTCGAAAAATGTGTTTAATACAGTCATGAATGTCAAGGGCAAATCAAAGGATCACTTAAAAGCACGCAGAGATATGCAGGTGATGGGTATACGGCGTGAATTGCATCCACGAATGGTTAATGGTAAGCTGGTTTTGCCCAAAGCAGTATATACATTGGATAAAAAGCAGATACAACAGGTGTGCGAGTGGGTAAAACTGTTGAAGCTGCCAGATGGCTATGCATCTAATATATCACGCTGTTGCAACCTTGCAGATTGTCAGTTTTATGGTCTAAAGAGTCACGATTGTCATGTATTCATGGAAAGATTTATACCTATTGTCTTTCGTGACCTCTTGCCGAAACCAGTAAATGGAGCATTGACTGAACTTAGTCATTTCTTCAGGGATTTGTGCTCAAAGGTGCTCCGAGAGAGTGATGTTAAGATTCTTGAGAAAAACATTGTTGAGACAGTGTGCAAGTTAGAGAAAATCTTTCCCCCGTCCTTCTTTGACTCGATGGAGCATTTGACCATTCACTTAGCATATGAGGCTAGAGTGGGCGGACCTGTGCAGTATCGATGGATGTGTCCATTTGAGAGGTGATGTCGCCCATCCATCTTTAAATTGTATTTCATTCTTGCACACATGCGTTGATTACTGAAATCAATCCTTATTTCTTACATAGGTATATGTTTGACCTTAAGAAAAAGGTGCGAAACAAAGCCCGGGTTGAAGGTTCAATTGCAGAGGCTTACATCCTTGAGGAGCTTACCAACTTCTGTTCCCTTTACTTTGAGACTGATGTTGATACAAAGATGAATCGACTTGGTCGCAATGACAATAGTGTCGACACAGAATTCGATGAGCGTCTTTCCATATTCAAGCATCTTGATCGTGCACTTGGAGCAAGTAGCAGTCGATATCTATCCGATGAGGAGTATATTGCCGCAACATTGTACGCTCTCATGAATTGCACTAAAGTTGCACCATTCATAGTGTAAGTAGTTGCGTACATACCTTCATTCTCATAGTATTTACTCACATAATATAACGACAATGCCATATAACATGCAGTGAATACGATGTGGAAGTGTTATTAGCAAACCCTGTGATATCAGATGGACAACTTGAAAAAATGCGAAACAACGCGTTCCCTGAGTGGTTCCGACAGCGCGTAAGTTTTAAAACCTACAGTTCATTTCTAATATAGACCGCATGTGATAAGCTAATACTCTGTGCAAATTGTTTGTTGTTATAGACCGTCTATGATGGAGTTGATGTCCGTTTCAAGTTGCTTGCTGCTGGCCCAAGTAGACTAGTATCGTGTCATAAAGGGTACATTGTCAACGGGTTTAGGTTTAACACGATGGAAGTTGACCTTACTAAACAAACCCAAAACAGTGGAGTTTTGATCAAAGGTGACTGTTATAATGATAGCGAACGTGATTTTTATGGGCAGTTGGAGGAGGTTGTTGAACTAGACTATTATGGCAACGGTAATCGACTAGTAATGTTCAGGTGCAAATGGTTTGACATTACAGCTGGTATTCGAGTTAGTCGACATGGGATTGTAGACGTTAATATGAGGTCAAGGCTCGGATCTTACGAACCATTTGTATTTGCAGCTCAGGCAACGCAGGTCTTCTATGCAAAGGGTGTGACAAGGAAGGATCCAAATTGGCATACTGTTATCAAGACCAAAAGAGGCTTTGTTGATGATGATGTGTTCGTTGAGATGTACCAAGAGGATGATGCTCCCACAGTGATACCGCTTCAAGAGAATAACGATGTTGTTGATGAGCCTCTTTGCGATTTAGGCCATGCTGAAGAAGAGGTCGATGCCGAAGCCCTCCGTGATGATGATAGTGATGACGATGACGATGACGACGATACTGAGGAAGACATTGACGACGAAGAAGAAGACAATGAAGATGAAGGGGACGACGATGACGACGACAAGGAAGACGTTCCGTTGTCTATTAGTGATAGTGATTGACTGTTTGGAGTAAAAAAATTCTTGTCAATGTACTTTTAGACATGCCTGTTTATTATTTAAATTGAATTAGTTATTAATTGATGGCGGTTGACTATTTAATTTGGGTTGTCTTTTATAGTCGGCAGTGCCACATTGTTAGCATACTTAGTTCTGCACTTAAGTTGTTTATTATTCGGGCAAACTACATTGTAGATATGCCGAGATCCAGTGCACCCCGAGGTCGTGGAGGTGGCCGTCGCGGAGCTGCTTCGGCACAGTCAGCCCCCCTCCCTAGGATTGGTGATGCGACTACTACTGAGCAGCCGTCATCGTCATCAGTTGCTTCAGAACATGGTGAGACGATATTAGTTTTGTGTCGGATTGAAAGTAATTACTTGCAATATATATAAATATAATAATTTCCTTTTTCATCATCTGCAGCATCTAGTTCATCTGTATCGCGAGGTATTACCCGCGGAATACCTCTTCCAGCCACCCCGGAGCAGAGGGTTACTGCTCATGTCCGAAACAATTAGTATGTTTTTAATTTGCAAAGCTCAATTCTATTGTAATATGCACTTATATTGGGATTGATGTATCTTTGTGATTTCCTGTAATTAGTTTTGTTGAGGATTGTGTTAGGACCAAGATCGGTCCTATTATCAAGGCTCACCTCCCACAGCCTTATGCGACGTGGGGGTCGTGGACGGAATCAGACAAAGAGCTTGTTTGGGGGAAGTTTTTGGTAAGGAGCGTAGTATTTTTTATGTGCTTTACTTTTGCGGTTTTAGAAGTACATTATCGCTGAATTTTTCTTGCTAACTGTGTTTTTCAATTGTGTTGAATTATGTTCAGGACTATTTCAAATTTGAGTCGGACGGAGAGCGAGAACTCGGGAGGCAGGCGTGGGAGTGGCATTGTGCCAAGAACTACAAGAAATGGATGCTGAATAAGAGGAGGTGGGCGTTAGCTCGGGTGGGTACGACAGATATATCTATGACCAGAGACCACAATCCCGAGTACTTCTCCAGAACCATGTGGGGGCACTGGTGTCGCATTGGAGTACTCCAGACTGGGCGAAGCTGAGTGAGCGAGGCACAGAGATGACTCAAAGCGAGAAGAAGATGAAGCACAGTGCTGGTTCCCGTCCATTTGCCGTGCACGAGCTGAGGTTGACAGAGGAGGACCCTGACAGGAGGCCCCCTACGAGGCTCCGCCATTTTGAGCGCACACACCAGAATAGTGATGGGAAGTGGGTGTCTGAGAGCGTCGAGCAGTTTGCGGTGAGCACGTAACTAAGCAATACTTTTGTATTCCTATTGCATTTTTTGCGATTGTGGCCAATAGAATTTCTCTAACATTTTTGTTGTTTTCTTATACAGAGTTTATTTAGAGAGAGAGTTCAGGCCAACTCCCACGGTGGCCAGACGGTGGACGATATCTCATTGTGGTCAGACGTGACTGGGGGTCCTAGGAAGGACCGTATACTCGGCCACCCTCGTCAGTCCGCTCGAGCGTTGTTAGCAGACAGACCAGCATCGTCAGGCGAGACGAGTTGTACCGGTCCTCGGGCAGACGCGACGGATATGGCTGCGACGTTGGCAGAGTGCTTCAATACAATGTTTGATGCGCCCATGCAGATGATGCTCGGTGACAGTTATGTAATTATAAAGGACCCCAAACTACATGTAATACAAATTTTCTCAATATCCTGCTGTATTTTGTGCTCTATATGTGATCTTGATTAGATATATGATGTTGAATCATTTGTATGGCTTTGTGCAGGGCAATACCGATGATCTTAGTGCCGGTGACCCCCGGGGCGATGAAGATGTTGTTGGATCAAACGTGCTTTCATCATCGAGGAATGAAGAAGATGATGACGAGGCTGGTTGTTCTACCGACGAGTGATTTAGATAGGGGTTTGGTTAGGTTCATCTGCCATGAATTTTATTTTCTTGTTTTGAATTGATCATCGGTACTTAACTGTATGAATTCTATTATTTTAATGCATATGTTAACGTTTATCTATACTTTGATGAATGTGAGCAGCTGTTTGAATGAATGCGGGACAGGGGGGTAAAACGGTTTTGAATGAATGCGTTGAAAGCTTTCAACGCATTCATTCAAAAGCGTTTCAACAGAAGTTAAATCGGTTTTTGGATCGATTGGATTGGATGCGAATTGATATTAGTTTTGACAGTTTTGGACAGGTTTTGGACAGGTTATCTGACTTGAATTTTTTTTTTTTGCAAATCCAGGTTTTGCGACCGCAATATACGGTCGCTAAATTAAACAACGCGGTCGCTAAAGTTTTTATTATTTTTTAAAAAATAATAATAAACAATTAAAAAAATTAAATTATTTAGCGACCGCCGATCGCGGTCGCTAAATATAAATATAATTTAATAAAAAATAATTAAAAAATATAATTGTTAAATTAATAAATATTTAGCAACCGCTAAGAGCGGTCGCTAAATATAGTCAACGCGGTCGCTAAAGTTAGCGACCGAACTTAAAATGCGGTCGCTAAAATTTTGCGACCTGGGCTATAGCGACCGCCCTTACGCGGTCGCTAAAACCCTTTAGCGACCGCGTAAGGGTCTTTAGCGACCGCGCCTGGCGGTCGCTAAAGACCCTTTTCTTGTAGTGGGTGATGTAAGATACATACCTGACTTGAAAAAGAATTTGATTTCCTTGGGCAGTATATCTATAAAAGGTGGAGTCATGAAAGTCAGCAAATGTGCCATGGTGATAATGAAAGGTCAGAAAACTGGAAATTCGTATAAACTGATAGGGAACACAGTTATAGGTGGAGCTTCAGTATCAACTCATACATGTTCTAGCAATGATAACTCTGAGTTGTGGCATAAACGACTGTGACACTTGAGCGAGGGAGGTATGCCGAAACATCACAAACGCAAGTTACTGCAGGGAGTGAAATCATGCAAGCTAGACTTTTGCAAATTTTGTGTTTTTAGGAAGCAAAAACGAGTTAGTTTTAAAGCTGCTTCTCATACTAGCAACGGGGTTCTGGACTATATACATTCGGATGTTTGGGGACCAATTAAGCATATCTTAAATGGGGGAGCTCGTTACTTTGTTACATTTATAAATGATTTTTCAAGAAAAGGTATGGGTGTACTCTATGAAGCATAAGTCTGAAGTTTTCAACGTGTTTAAGCAGTGGAAGGTTAGAGTTGAAAATTAGACAGGTAAGAAACTTAAGTACTTCAGGCCAGATAATGCCATGGAATACAAGGATGAGGAGTTTCTACAGTTCTGCAAGGATAAGGGTATCATCAGACACTTTTCAGTGAAGAGGACTCCAGAGCAGAATGGAGTTGCCGAAAGGATGAACAGAACCTTACTGGAGCAAGCTAGATGAATGAGGTTGAACGCAGATTTGCCTAAGAGTTTCTGGGCTGAAGCTGCTAACACAGCTTATTACTTGATCAACCTTTCTCCATCATCTGCCATTAATCACCGAGTTCCCTAAGAGGTATGGTATGGTAAACAAGTTAATTTTTCTGCAATGAGAATTTTTGGTTGTCCTACGTATGTTCATCTTCAGAATGAAGAATGATCCAACTTGATCCTAAGTCAAAAGAATGTATATTCCTTGGGTATGAGGAAGGAGTAAAAGGATACAGGTTATGGGATCCAGTGGCTAAGAAAAGGGTGATCAGTAGAGATGTGGTATTCAATGAAGCTCAGATGTTGAATACGGATGCAACTTCTAGCAAGAGGCAGGGTCACACAGTGGAGATCGAGTTGTATGAGCAGAGGACAAAATCAGCTGATGAATCTATAGATGGATCTACAGATGAGCAGTCTTTAGAGAATCCAGACGAGCATCCCAGTGATTCTTGAAATCTAGTCAGAGATAGAGAGCCACGTACCAAGAAACAACTCAAAGGTATGGTTTTGAGGACTTGGTCTCATTTACACTAATCGTGGGAAGTGGAGATCCTACCAGTTACAATGAGGCTGTCAAGGCAGAGGATGGTAACTTGTGGTTGACAGCAATGGATGAGGAGATGGAATCTCTATGGAAGAATCAGACTTGGGAATTAGTTAAACTTCCAAAGGATGAGAAGGCTATTAAATGCAAGTGGATTTACAGGAAAAAAGGAAGATCAGAAGTACAAGGCAAGACTGGTTGCAAAAGGGTATTCTCAAAAAGAGGGAAATGATTATAATGAGATCTTTTCGCCAGTGGTGAAGCACACTTCTATCAGATTGATACTGTCCATTATAGAGCGCAAAATATGGAGCTGGAGCAAGTTGATGTGAAGACAACTTTCCTCCATAGTGATTTGGAGGAGAAGATCTACATGCAGTAACCCGAGAGATTTATTGAGCCTGGAAAGAAGGACTATGTGTGCAAGCAGAAAAAGTCCTTATATTGTTTTGAAGTAGTCTCCTCGGCTGTGGTATAAGTGATTCGACACATTCATAGTAACTCATGGTTACTCTCGCTGTGAGTATGATTGTTGTGTGTATTATCGAGTCCTTGATGATGGTTCACTGTTGTTGCTTACATTATATGTGGATGATATGTTGATTGCTGTGAAGAGTAAGTCTCATATTCTGCACTTGAAGAAATTGTTAAGCAGAGAGTTGATATGAAGGATCTTGGTTCT